>CM076583.1:764354296-764406796 GCA_034641835.2 Pinus albicaulis | reverse complement strand
GTGAGGCATATTATGTCATTGGCATTAAGATCCATAGAGACAAATTTTAAGGCATCTTGGGTCTATCTCAGGAAACCTATATTAATAAAATTTTAGAGAGATTTCGAATGAAGGATTGTTCACCAAGTGTCACTCCCAATGTGAAGGGTGATAGGTTCAGTTTGAACCAATGCCCGAAGAACGACTTTGAAAGGGAAAAAATGAAGAACATTGCATATGCTTTTGCTATTAGAAGCCTAATGTATGCTCAAGTCTGCACAAGACCTGACATTGCATTTGTTGTGGGAATGTTGGGACGGTTTCAGAGTGATCCAGGTTTAGACCACTGGAGAGCTGCAAAGAAGGTAATGAGGTACCTTCAAGGAACCAAAAACTACATGCTTATGTATAGACAGACGAACAATTTGGAAATAATTGGCTACTTAGATTCTGACTTTGCTGGATGTGTTGATTCATGCAAATCAACATCAAGATACATTTTTATGATGTCCAATGGAGCTATATCATGGAGGAGTTCCAAGCAGACCTTGATTCCCACTTCCACTATGGAAGCCGAGTTCGTCTCCTATTTTGAGGCTACTTTACATGGTGTATGGCTTAAGAGTTTCATTTCTGGGCTTAGAATTATGGATTCTATCTCTAAGCCATTGAGAATATATTGCAACAATTCAGCTGTTTTTTTTATGGCTAAGAACAAAAAAAGTGGGAGTCGAAATAAACACATCGACATTAAGTATTTAGCTATAAGGGAACGTGTTAAAGAAGAGAAAGTGGTCATTGAGCACATTAGCACTGAGTTGATCATTGTTGATCCTTTGACTAAGGACATGCCACCATTTAAATTCAAGGATCATGTAATGAATATGGGACTTGGTTCCATTATGTAGTTTCTCATTGTATTTTTAATGAAATTCTTAATTATTATGATGTTTTTCTCATATTTATGTGCACATTAATTTGATTTGAGAGAATTCATCTGTGTAGGATCAAGAATAAACATAGGGTTTATTCATTAAGAAATTGTTGCCACATAAATTTTAATAGAAATAAATACATAGTAAAACATGGAAGATAATACTTGTCATTAGAGGACTTATCGCCATGATTCATGTATCTATTACTTAATACATATTATCAATAGGTTTTAAGATGAGACATTAAGTTTGGAAGTATGGACCAAGTGGGAGAATGTTACGCTCCCTCTCCCAGTTATTTCTGGAAATAACTGCAATTAATTATTTCTGGAAACCAACTGCAGTCATTTCTTTAATTTATGGAAACCAACTGCACTCATTTCCTAAAATTACAAAAATCAACTGCAGTTAATTAATTTTCTTGTTGGGAGCTTCTGAAGTGGTCCATTACTCCCACTGTAGTTCCCTACCATGATTTTTGGAACACTTGACACAGCCAACAGAAGCTTGATGGAAGCTTGGCTATAAATACTTTTGTTTGGACCCCAAGCTCACTAACTCAATCCCCTTCAGATTTACACCATCAAGTTAGAGTGAGCAGAGCTTGGAAGTGCCTTCAGATTTTGTAAGAAAAAATATATTTGTAAAGGAGTAAAATTGAATATATAGTGATGTGTTTGTCGTTAATGTGATTCGAACCCTATACGTGAGTCTACGCCTCAGGTTATTTCTTTCATCCTATGCATTCGTTGGATTTCAGGAGAGAGAGACGAATAGATAGTTGTGGTCTCTGCCAAATTAGTTAGAAGGGTTTGGCCCATCTCTCAGCGTTCTGCCTTTTAGTTAGTTGGGAATTAATCTGGTGGTCATCCATCACTTTCTACACGTGGTCAAAACCCCACACTTCTCAAACACTCGGTAATGGCCTTCTGGTTGTGAAAGAACGTACCAGTTTTAAAAAGGATGGGATTTTGCTAGATTTGAGGAGGAGAAAAGTGACTTTTGCAGATTGATTTTTTCCTGTAAAATCATAGTGTGAGTAGCATCAATGGCTGGAGGTATGATTTCTTGGGCATTATTTTTTATTTTTCGATTATTTTAAAGTATTTATTTATTCCGCATATAGAATCGTTATTTATGCTTACACGACTCACATAAGTGCTCTTCAGTGTGACCCAAAGGAAAATTAAGCAAGAGATTGGAGTCACCTATTGGAAAAATGGCGATGCAAGCATGCTCCTGTGATCCAAAGTAGACCCATTCCTCCTATGCCCATAAGACTCAGGAGAAAAGATCGCAACATGCAAATTTTTCCACTCCTCTTGGCACCTCGCTTGCTTCACAGCAAGGTCCCAAGTGGTAGTTGAACTTTGAATTTTGAGAGAGCATGCAGCATTGAATGTTGTTGTACTTAAGGCCAGAGCCTTCCCTCCCCAAGATAGCCTAAAATTGAAGCCGAGGAGACACCCTGCAGCCTGCGTAAAAGAACCTGTCTTTACAAGTTTCATCTTTGGTCTAGCCCCCCTTATGTTGCCCCCATATCTTGGGTTCCTCATACCATATCCTACTTCGAGAATGTTCATTAAGCCTATTCCTAAGGCCCGTTTACTAACCATCCTATACATTTTTGTTTTTGAGTGCATGGGGAATAATGTCCCTTGTCCTATAATCCGCCTCGACACCCGCCCAAAGCAGGGACAATTTTATATTTTGATACATATTGATTGTCATAATTTGGAATATGTGTTTTCTCCTTAAGTAATTTATATGTTTAATTTCAAAGAGTAGTAGGGTATACACGTCATCACGTTGTTGTTTACAATATTAATGAGAGGTTGGTATGGTATTAGGACTCTTATTCTAACTTAATGGATATCTAAGCCTTACAAATTTTAAGTAGGAAGTCATATCTTAACTTTAAATTTTTAAAGTTTAATCAATATACCACTTCAAAATGAGATAAAATGGCAAAAACAACTCACCCTTTTATATACAATATAATTTCGTTTTTTATTCACAATATCATGGGTAAATGAAATTAAATGATTAATAAAAAATACAAAAATATAATAAAAATTATCTTAGATTCATTAATTTTAGATTTATCAAGTGTGAGATGGATAAAATCTCTTGAGGTGAAAACCACTTTTATAGTAGATATAAAATTAGACTAGTATTATATAAATTTCACATTTCTATATATAAAATTATGGATTTGTCTTTACTGCGACTTTTTGAAAGTTTTTTGGTGGATTTTTCTAGTCTAATTTCTTTAAAATCCGGCAAGAATTTATTGAAAACAGAAATTTGATGGGTAACTTACACAATCGAAGTGTCCTAGGTGTTTTTTAGGGTGCTCAATCTATATATACTGTAAAAAAACTAATTTAAATAATATAAATCAAGATTTTACCTCAATTTTTTCACCGGCACCGAAACTCCAAAAAGTCGCACTAAAAACTACTCCTAAAATTATTCTCATTTCTAATTTTATTAAAACTTTGATTTAATCTCTGTGGAATATCCGCTAAATAACGTTATACTTTTGAGATATATCTAAACAAAGCAAAACCTATTTGCAAATTAATAATATCCATGATAAAGTGTGGGTGAATAACCACGATAAAGAATATGGTTATATTGTAAACATTAAGTTTTTTATGTGATTAATAATTAAATTTAAATATGGTTACAAGATATTTATTAATCACTTCCAAGGCACTACCAATTAATTTGCACATTGATCGTTATTAGTTTACCATTAACTAGTGAAACTTATAATGTTTAACATTGAAAATTAAATAATTATCTTCAATATTATTAAAAATATATATTTTTCACGGACAAGAGTATTGAGGATTCTCCAAGAAAGTTGCAGGAAGTTATAGAACCCTACTGAACGATGTTACCAGAAGATTGGAATTGCAATCTCAAGCAATGGGTGGCATACAGTCAGCCTTGTCTGGATTAGCAGTGCATGGCGGAGGCCCCAGGAGGGGGGCTGACTCCCTCCTTTAAAGATGTTGCAGCCGACGAACATGGCCATTTTTAGTTGCATTCTGGTGGTGGTACGCAACGGTTTGGCCCTATCCTGGGGGTTGAATGGCAGTCAAAGACAAAGGGCCAGTGTTTGCCTAGGGCACAGAAAAAACCGAGGTTTGTAATTCCACCTAATACCTTAAAATATTATCGCGGTTATATGAAATATCATGCTTTAATCTATAAGTTTATTGGCATTTGGCCTATGGAGAAAGATCTTTTGAAATGGATTCAGAATAAATGGCAACCAAGAGGTCAGCTTCACCTTAAATTTGGGCCCTGCAGTTTCTTTACCGTTATCTTTACAAACTTGCTGGACAAAGAACGCATATTTGAAGGTGGTCCGTACTTTTTTAACAATGCAGGGTTATTCATAAGGCAGTGGAAATAATGTTACAATCTTGATGAGGAACAATTTCTGGAAACTCCTATTTGGGTCCACTTATTTGCTTTACCAATGGATTTTTGGGACCCAGATATTCTAGAGGGGATCAGTAACTCTTTAGGTAATTTTGTTAAAATTGTGGAGACAACATGTCGAGGTAGATATACTTCTTTCACTCGTATTTGTGTTTATATGAATATTTTAGAGCCTCCTTCGGAATTGATTGAACTTGAATATGAAGGTAAGATTTGGAAACAGACCTTGGATTATGAGCATATTCCTTTCCGATGCCATGAGTATGGACACTTGTATAAAACATGTCCAAAAAATCTTCCAAAGGTTCAATTAGGTAATATTTCGGCTATTCAAGAACCAGACCGTGACAAGGAGGAAGGTTTTGTTTTAGCTCATAAGAAAAAAGGCTATCGACCGCAGTCTATTCCTATTAATAGTCAAAAGTATCGCACCTCTGATAACCCTTTTGAGATACTACAAGATGAAGGGGATTCTTCAAAGTATATGATTGACGTTCAAACCTCACCCCCAGAAGTACAGATTGACAAAACGTCTCCTATAAAACGGAAAGCACCTCTTGAAAATCCTGAATCTCATGAAAGAATAGTGGAAGAACAAGTGACGATGGATATTGAAACACCTAAGGATGATCTCAATGTAGAGGAACAGGTTATGAAACGACTTCTCCACGAATGGCGGAATTTAGATGACAGGTTTATTTCGGATGACCAAAAGACTCTCTATAAACAAACCTTTGAGAATTATTTAACAGCATACGCTAAAAAACCAGTAAGTTGTTCAGAGTCTAGTTTGCATAAAGTAGGTACTCACCAAACAAAACAAGGCAAGAAGAAAGGCAGGAAAACACTCCAAGAATCCATTCAATTAGTTGGTGAAATGTTGATCAAGACAAGTAAGATCATGTCGTTAACAATGGTATTTCAAAAAATACCTAAACCTTAATGATGAAAATCCTTTCTTGGAATATTCGAGGCTTAAATAGTCTCAGTAAACAGAGATATTTAAAAGACAAATTGAAACAGGAAAAACCGCAAATCATGTTGCTTTAAGAAACGAAGATTTTTGCGCAGCATTTTGATACAATTCTAAAGTCTTTTAACCCTCATTATGAAGTGATGGTTATCGACGCTAGAGGTATAGCAGGAGGAATTGCAATTCTATGAAATCCAGAAGAATTTATTGCAGATGATTGGTTTGGTTTACAGTGTAGTATTTCCGGCTGTTTTTGGCTTGTAGGAACTAAGGAAAAACTATTGATTACAGCAGTATATTGTCCTCATCTACCGGGGGAGAAACTACAGTTTTTGGAAAGTTTACGAGCTTTGAGATTATTACATCAAGAGAATTATTGGATATTAGGAGGCGATTTCAATCTGATTTTAAACCTTAATGAAAAGAAGGGTGGATTTTGTAGAGATGATCAGGATATGGAGTCATTTCAGGACCTTCTAAATGATCTTCACTTGGTTGACATTCCTACTGTAAATGGTATTTTTACTTGGAACAATCGGAGAGGGGAATCGCATCATATAGCATCTCGTCTTGACCGCTTCTTAGTCTCGGAAGAATTAATTAGTCTTGATCTGCATTTTGAAGCCTCAATTTTTCCTTCCTTAGGTTCAGATCATTGGCCTATCAATCTAACCCTGGATATCAAGGATGTGCCCAAAAATAAGCCTTTTCGTTTTGAATGGTTCTGGTTACGAGACCCTACATTCCTTGATAAAGTAAAGCATTGGTGGCAATCGTCACAGATTCAAGGACAGAACTGCATGCATACTTTTCAACTAAAGTTGAAATACATTAAGCAGGAGATTAAATTATGGAACAAAACAAATTTTGGAAATATTCAGACCTCTATGAAAACCCTCCAAGATCGAATGAAACATATCCAACAAGAAATAATCTCTAATAGATGTACGACGTTTCTTGCAGAACAAGAAGGTATTGTTTTTAGTGAATTAGAAGAGCGAAGAAAACAGGAGGAAATATTATGGAAGCAAAAATCACAGGTGCAATGGTTGAAGGAAGATGAAAAAACACTTCTTTCTTCCACAAATCCCTGATCCAAAGACGACAACACAACATAATATTTTCGCTGAAGGACGCGAATGGAAATAAATTTTTCCAGCATCATGAAATGGAAGGATTACTTGTTAGACATTTTCACGATATGGTGACTGAACCTGTTAATAACAGAGATGCAGAAATTTGACGCATAACAGCGCATATTCCATCTCTAGTTTCATGGGACCAGAATCTTGGTTTAATGCAAAGTATTACATTTACTGAGGTGGAGGATGTCGTTAAAAATCTTCCTAAATTTAAAGCTCCTGGCCCTGACGGTTTTACAGCTGAATTTTACCAGGCCTGCTAGTCTTTTCTTGGCCAAGATATTTGGGAACTGGTTGAAGAATCTAGGCACTCCCGGCAAGTCTACCCAAGGTTGAATTTCACTTTTTTTACCCTGATTCCAAAGAAAGCTCAGACGGATACTCCTGCAGGCTTTCGCCCCATTGTGTTATGTAATGTCATTTACAAAATTTTGTCAACTATAATGGTCAATAGATTGAAACCAATTCTTCTTAATATTATTTCTCTGGAGCAAACAGGTTTTGTTAAAGGAAAACAAATTTTGGATGGGATAGTCACAATCCAAGAGGAAATTCATTCCTTAAAAATGAAGAAACTGCAAGGTATGTTGATAAAATTATACCTCTCCAAAGCTTATGATCGGTTAAATTGGGATTATTTGAAAGCAGTGCGACGTTCATTTGGGTTTGATGATCGGTGGCTGCAATGGTTATTCTCTTGTATTTCTACTCCTAATTATTCCATTCTTGTTAATGGAGTTCCTAGCCAAACTTTTAATGCAACGAGGGGTCTCTACCAGGGTGATCCTATTTCACCTTTTCTATTTATCATTGCCACTGAAGGGCTTGGCCATTTAATTAAGGCTCAAATAGCCAACAATAGCTTTCATGGGCTGAATCTTTGGGGTCGCGATCTTACCCTCTCTCATCAACAATTTGTTGATGATATCATGCTCTTTTCTCAAGTGTCTTTAAGGGAAGCTCATTCTATTCTGAAAATTCTTAATCTATTTATGGAAGCTTCGGGCACTATGATCAATAATGATAAATCCAATATTTATTTCTTTAACACCCCTAGTGCTATCGAATGTTTCATTGCGCGCACTCTTGGTTTTCAAGTTGGCTTCTTGCCATTGAAATATCTTGGTTTTCCGATTCATTTGTCATCACTGAATTTGGCAAGTTGGGAGGGCTTGATTACTAGTCTCCATAATCGTTTGAAAAACTGGACCCTCAAAGCACTCAATGTGCTGAGCAAAGTCATTTTGTTAAGATCTGTGTTACAAGTAATTCCCATCTACCAACTCTCTGGCAGAGCTGTGCCTAAAAAAGTCTGCACTGCTTTGGTGACTATCTTTAAGAAATTCCTATGGCAAGGTGCACAAAATACTAGAAAATGGGCATTATTATCTTGGGATAATATTGTTAAATCAAAAATAACAAGGGGACTTGGGCTCCAAGATCCTTTTATCTTAAATCAAGTCATGGGTGCGAAACTATGGTGGAGATGGCTACAAGGGGGCTCGAACTTATGGAAAAATATTTGGGAGACTAAGTGTGAAATGCTTTCATCAGTTGTTGGAAAATTAAAATTAGATGTTACTCCTAAAGGCTCGAATATCTGGAACTTAGCAGCGGCAAACAGGGATCTCATCCGTCAGCATAGTTTTTGGGAAGTGCGTAGAGGGCAGACAACACTTTTTTGGGAAGATTCCTAGCAGCAGCGTGAGAAATTATTTAGCAGATTGAAATTGAGTGAAATCTTCTTATTTACAAACTTACCCAATACAAAACTCATCCATCATTATTGGAATAATTGGGTTGATGGATAATGGCGTGTCTGGAAAACAAGAGATCAATGGCCTAATGCGCCTGATACGGCCCAATGGAGTAATTTTTCTAGAGAATTGCAAACTCGAACAATAATGACGACTACTGGGGAAGACATTTTACGATGGGGATATTAGGCAAAAGGTATGTTTATGATTAAAGAGGCATATTTCCTTAAATAAAATGACAATCAGGATGTGGCTGCACCGATCTGGCATAAAATATGGAATGTAAAATTTTGGCCAAAAATTGAATATTTTTTGTGGCTTTTAAGTCATAAACGAACTTTAACCTAGGACCATCTACAACATAGAGGAATGTAGGGTCCTTCTTTTTGCATCATGTGTCGCCAAAATGAAGAAACTATTGAACATTTATTCAACACTTGCCCTTTTAGTAATGAAATCTGGCAGCGCATTGAAGCGCTCTTTGGCTAAAATGATAGAGATATTAGTAGTATTAATACTACTATCTGTACCTGGCGCAGTGGTGGCTATAAGAATGAGGTGGTTAATAGGGCCTGGCGATTGTCTTTAGGATTTCTGCTTTGGGGAGTTTGGAAAGAGAAAAATTCCCGCATTTTCAGAGGTGTTGAACGACAAGCTCCTCAACTATGGAATGCTATTGTCAAGAATATCAGGGAAACAACATTGGTGGAACGCTGGGGAGATGATGACTGGTTAGTAACAGTAAGGGAGACATGTATCTTAGCTGCTCTTAATCTGACACCTCAAATGCTCGATGCTTTATTATGGAAAGTTCAATCAAATCTGACTTCCATTCCGTCCAAGTTCATTCCCCCACCACAGATTTTTTTGAAATTGAATTTTGATGGGGCCTCTAAAGGAAATCATGGGCAGGCAGGGATAGGTGGCATATTCAAAGATTCTTTTAGTCAGGTCTGTCGTATTTATTCTTATCCTATGGGTTATGCTACCAATAATGAAGCTGAATTGATGGCTTTAAAACAAGGATTAATCATTGCAATCAGGGAAGGTTATCAACGATTAGTTGTTGAGGGGGATTCCGCAATGGCAGTTGGTATTTTGAAAAAACTTCAATAAGGCAATCCATGGAAGAAAATAAGCAAGAGCTAGCAAACCGCCAAACTTTTCGAAGATATAGGTAGTCTTTTTTGCCAGGTTGGATCTATCATCTGCACTCATGTCCGCTAGGAAGGGAATGAGGTAGCGGATTATTTGGTGAATTGGGCTTGTAAAAACATAACTAGACATCTCGATATTAATCACTCTCATCAGGCTTGGGTTGTGGAATTATATCCTCTGCATTGTATCGTGGATAGAGACCGATCTCGTTTACCCTCGATCAAGGTGCCGGGCTGATGATTCGGGTCATGTGTATCCACGTGGTGGATATCTTACAGTACCTTGTGTGGTTATTATGGAGGTAGTCCTCCGACGGTAGGTCTCCACTTCTCACATTTAATTGCATGCGCCAGCCAGTTCATCTCCACTACCGACTGTCAGATGATTTATTGCAGGGTTTAGTGCAGTGGATGAGGAGTTTTATTGCTTGTTTCATTGTCATTACCACTTACTCCTTGCTCAACTCTGGCATTTGCATTCTTCAGCAGGTGATACCTCCAGATTCGATGTGAATTCTCTGTAGACAGGGTGGATATAGATTGTGGTATGTCATGGCAATTCTGCCTTTCATGCTCTGTCTTCGCTTCTCGTTTTTATCTCTGTTATTTCTGTTTACTACAGAACTTCTTCTCTGGTTAAAGGAGTACTATACTGTTTTTTCTAGTTGGTTTCGTAAAGGGAAATGGGATTTGAACTTATTGACCCTCAGTTTTGTAGTCCCCTTGGTTTGTTTACACCCTGGCTTCGTCTTCGTCTTTTCCTGTTCTTTAATTTTCAGGGTTGTCAAGTCTCTTCTGAACCATGGTATCAGCGGTTCCTGCTTCTTCTGTGTGAGTTGATGGTTGACAGTATTGCCCTTTTATCAGTTATTATTCAATCTTCTTTTGCGCCTTTCTCTGATTTTGGTAATCTGTATCTGCACTGCATATTTTCTGGGTTTTGTCCAGTGCGCCTTGGTCACTTTTACGATGTTGGGGTAATGCTCTTTGTCTGGTTTGCCAGCCTTGGTTTCATAAGCAAGCAAGGTCTTTGTTTTATTTCTCTTGGCACTGGAATGGTTTTGGTTGTTGTCTTTCCGACTATTATGGGCTCTCTCTCAGTTCCAGGCTGTTCTCTTATACCTTCTGCGCAGCATACTTTTTTTCTGCCGCAATTATGGATTAGTATTATTTGTGATTTTATTTTGGGTTGTTTCTTGGTTAACATGCATGCCAATATTTGTTGTAAGGCTCTGTGCGCTGGGCTCTCTGCAAAGGACATATCTTCAGTTTTATTCTATCATGTCTCTGACTTAATTTTGATCACAGGCTTCTATTCAAAACATATTATTTCCAGTATGGTTAAAGGGCAACACATGAAGGCAAATTGGGGTAGGCAGCCTCACCCAGTGGCTGGTAGGAGCAGGAGGGGTAGGAAGTCTAATGTAGAAGTGTTGCAAGATATTGCCCAAGTATATGAATCAGGGAATCTGGCTAATATTAAAACAAAAATTCATGGGTGGGAAATTCAATCAGACAGTGAGGATGAGGACTTTCAAGCTTAGCTTGCTCAAATGGATTTTATAACTGATCTAGGTAGTACTCGGGGTTGTGTTTCTCTTTTTCAACAATCAGTGAAGACTTACTGGAAGATGAAATGTCTTCTTGCCAAGGCTATGGCATGTCAAGAGGAAAAGAGCCTCAATTCGTCAATCCTGTTTGAACTGCAACAAATTAAGATGGATATGCATGCCATGTTCAAAGCTCAAACACAATTGAATGATAGGGTTGGTAAGATTGAAAATCAATTGCACAACACCCAAAGCAATCTGTAGGTGTTGGAAATCACTGCTAATGCTCCTATTTCTGTGGATCTTTCTGGTTAACTATCTCAGATTTCTACAATTTTGAACTTTGTTATTTTAACTACTTGTTTAATTTGTAAGTATTATGGATATGCTGCAGCTTTTAATGTTGTATGTAGCAAGATAAGACAATTTCGTTTCCGATCTGCTTTTAACTCGATGCGGTGGCCAATAGACCTGGTTTCCTACGGGCAGGTTGAGGTCACTGTGTTTGTTCTTTTTTGTATGACAAACTGCCCTATATTTTTTGGATAATAGAAAGGTACTACAAAACTTACAAAAAAAAAAAAAAACAAAAAAAATCATCCTACTAAGCACACTTTCCTCATTTTTGTACTATGCACAATGACATTAATGGTTCAATATTCTTTTGGTGAATGAATGGATCAACATGTGATCATGAATGGTAAATGATACTACTTGATAACTCACATCAATATCAATATAATAGTGTATGTGATTATTGATAACATGTAGGGCAGTTATCATTATTAGAAAATATTCACATTTAATTTGTTTAGTGTAAGGAGTAAATGGTTTTATATATATTTTTAAATTATTTTCACTATTTCTTGGAAACATGGGATTTATTGTTTTTGAATTTTTATTTATTCAAAATGTTTTGTCAAATTTATTTAACCTAGAATAGTAATAGATAACTCTAATAGAAAAAGCATAATATTGTGTACAATAAAAAATCATAGCGATAGAAAAATCCTGAAGCTTGCCAATTGTAATTTGGTTTTCTGAAAAACTATGTCACATTTTATAAAAATCATTTCCATTTTTTTTTTGGGCATAATTGTGGCCCGTTTAGACAATGCGAATTCTTTCTACTATTTCTCATAAAAGCTGACTTTGTTATTTTTAATTTCTATTTATTGAGAGTGTCATGTAAAAGATATTTCACAAGAAAAATACTAACAGGTGGTGATTTTTTAGCCTATCGATAAATCGATACCTAAAGGGCAGTGAAAAAGTTACTGAATCACAAAATATTTTAAAATTATAGAGCGAAAAATGGCTACCAAGGGAAGAAACTAAGTTACTTTCACTGATACGATTAACTCACTTGCGCTTATTGATCATAGATTTCATTGATCGATGCGTATCAATGATATGTGAATCTGTCCATGCAAGAGAAGAATAACATTAAGATTTGGTCTAGTGGTTTAGAAAATGTTGCATGCATCCAAGAAGTGTTTGATTTCAAAGAAATTGGTTATTTGTGCTCACATAATTTTGATTTAAAGACGAGAACAATTATGCTAGCAACCAAAAATACTCCCATTTCCTTGACTTTGGAGACATTCAAGCACAAATTCAAGCTACTGAATTCATATGTATACTTAAATTTGTCAAAAGAAAATATTTATTTAGAGTCACGGGAAGGTGGCTCGAATATCATTCACGAGTTCATTTTGCCAACTTTTGAGGTTCCTCCTGATATTTCCTTTCTAGATGTTATTTTGTTAAGACAATCATTTAGAGAGTTTTTTTTCCTTTGTTCCTGTATAATGGGTGAAGAAACTATGACTACTGTCCCAAGATTCATTCTCTATATGCTCTATTATTCATATAAAAAAAAAATTGTATTCGACAAAGATGATCTTATTTCAAATGAATTTCATTTTCAATTAGTGAATTTGTTCAAAAGCATTAGATTATTTATGATGGTATATTTGATAACAACCCTCGTCTCAAGTTATATCTTTTATGAATTTCCGCGTAGCCCTAACTTGAATTAATGAAGAAATTATGTAGTTCTGGTATCCCATATTGTGGAGGTAGGAAGCTACCTTAATTTTTTTTCTAATTCAAGATATTTTGTAAAGAAAGTTATTTTCTTAATAAATTGACAAGGGCCCCATCGAATACCTAGTGAAGCACAAGTTTTCCTATGGGGAAAATGGATACATGAAGAAAGAGGAAATAATATTGTTAATCGAGTTTATGATTTTCGAGGTAAACCATTATTACTACCAAGAATTTTTATAGTAGGCATGTATTTTGTTGCCAAGGTCTGCAGGAAATACTACGATTGGAAAGTTATATTTGAGTAGATAAATAAAAACAATTTATTTCTTTGCCATTTACTGTTGGAAAAGTAACCGTGAAGAATGGAATCCACCTTGTAGAGCTTGCAAATATTTGCATTGTTTCAATTTAAAATAAGTTGATGCCTGGTGAGACATTGATCTAGAAGGCCTATTTATCGCACATCTAGGTGCTATTAAATATGAGAGCTTGATGAAAAGACTTGTAAATGAAATAGAAAAGAATCACGGTGCTCGAAGAAATAATCAAGAACAAATTATGAGTACTATGGAAATTTTTGAAGAAGCGAGCATCAACATTGAAACAAATTGCAAGAAAAGAGTTGTAAAAGCATGCAAAATATTTAGCTTGTAGATCCAAAACTAGTCTGGATTCATTTTTGAGTGAAATAAAATGAAAATAAATTGGACAATAAGCTTAATATTATCATGTGCATTCCTTAATCTTCAATCAAAAAGATCATAATTCACAAGAATCTTGGTGAGATCCTCTCAAATGAATTTTGATTAGAACCTCACTTTTCTTATTATTATTGATCATGTATGAGTGAAGGTGTGATGGATGAGACATAAAATTATTAGTTTGGAACCGTAATTGCAATTGATCATCAATGTTGATAACATAAAGAGGTTGGAAGCTAGTATGGTGGTTCAAGGAAACAATAATATGTGGGTTTTTTGTGATAGTGAAATTACATGGAGACTCTTTGAGGCTCTCTCTTTTAAAAGTACCCTTGGGCTCACATGATCGACATCAAAATATTTTCTTCTACATTTCTTCGAATCTTTATCTTGTTGTAGCCCTTGACCCTTATCGACAACCTCGACCACCTTTCTGCAGATAGAACTCATATAACATTGATCAGATAGAACCTAGACAAGCTCAGGTTTGTATATTCTTCTCTTCTTTGTTGCAAATGTCTTTCTAGGGCTAATATGAAATGGTTACTGCTTAAAAATGGTTCTAATACAATGTTGATTTTTCTATAATAAACATAGTAGAAACCAAATTTTTGATATGATAATTAAATATAATGATCTCACTTCATTTATCTTGTGTCAAATATATCATTAAGAAATTATACATAGAAAATATCAATAGTAATGCAACGAAAATAGTAAAAACTAAAAGATCATAAAAATATAACTATCCTCAATAGAGATAACAAATTTTCCCTATGAAAATCAAATTTGGGAGAAACCAAACAAATCTTCTTATAGGAGAAATTATTATTCAACAAGGTTTACAATAAAATATCTAGAAATTTTTGCCAAAAAACCAAGTCCAAACTTTAGCTATTTTATCTGTTTTCAACTCCCATAAGTGTCTTCTATATAGGAGAGATTATGAAAAAGTGAGTCAAATGAAATGTCATATCATATGTATATATACAAGTTGAATGGGTGCATTGTAACAACCTCGGGTTGATTTTCTATGTAAATAATTTAAACCAAGGTCATGGGACATGTATTCCAAGATGAATGGAGGGAAAAACATTATAGTGGGAATAATTTGTAGTTAATTAATGTCTATTGAAATTGGAAAAGACATTGGAAACAATAATGGAAATTAATATGAGAAATAAAGGAAAATAGGAGAAAAGGGAGATGAAAAGACAAAAAGATGCATGCAAAAGAAATTCGAGAGAAAATAAGAAAAATGAAGAAAAAGGAAAAAGGAAAGGAAGAGACTAGACATCAATGATAAAAAGGCATCAAAGAAACAGTTCACAGCACTTTTTAGTTGAGCTTTTGTCAGTTCTATCTTTGATCACTTTTAGAAATAGAGATCTAAGAGAAGAGAGAGGAAGCACTTAAAAGAGAGCAAGTAAAGAAAATCAAGGGAGCATAAGGAAGATCTTGGAATAATAGCTACAAAAAGTGTACATTGTAGGTAATAGGTTGCATGTATGAATTTATTGCCGAGATTTGAATGCATGGTACATACATTCAGTTGTTTGGTTCATTTTTTGTCATTGGCATGGGATTTTCCTAGATTGACATTGGTTTCAGCCATGCCTTTCCATTTCTTTGATAGTCATGGTGTTGTGCATGGCTTATTTTGGTTAAGAGTTGTATGGCTAGTAGAATTTGGATCCTCATGAGGTGATCTCAAGAAATTCCCAAGGGTCAAGGGTGGAGATGGGATATTGCCTGGAACTCTTGATGGATGGGTGGAGACATGAATATTCCTTTGGTTATGGTGAAGAAATTTGGAGGCATCCATGCTTGTTTGGTGTTAGTGATTTCTAGATTGATTAGGTGAAATAATTTTGGTTAAGGGTTGAGGTATTTTTTCCTCTACAATCCCTGGTTGGTTCTATTTTGGTTTAAACTATATGATCCCATATTCATGCTTGGAATACAGCACAAGGGTTATTGGTTGAAAGAAATATTTGGTTCAACCTAATCTATGGTCGGGTGGTATGTCGAAGTCCCTAATTTGGTTGGCATTTGCATATGTTAATAAGGGTTATTTCCTTATTGTGATCAATGACCACATGTGTTGATTATTATGGTGATTTTATGACTATTTGTCATGGATTTAATCTAGTTATATGTGGGTCATAGGCCCGGTTAAATCATGTGCTTGGGTAGCGGATCTTGTTCGTAATTATTAATTTAATGAATGTATGTATGAATGCATGAGCTATAAAGTGTTGTTTCAGCTAATTTGAGAGGGAATTGAGCCTTATTGATGATTCCTTAATGAAGTTAAAGAGACCTTGAATAGATATGCATTCATGACCTATATATACTATGTTTACCATGTGTTTGACAAAATTTTCTCATGTGTTGGGAAACTTCTAAGAAGGATGTAGCCTTATAACTTACCATATAGACTTGTCATCACCTTAAACTTGATTCTGGAAATTTATAGGTCGTTCTATGAAGTGGCATGTAGGCTGGCCCTCAAAATATGGCATAGATTTCGTAGTTGCATAGATGGAACTAGGAAATTTTGGTTGCAACCGCATGGACAAAGTCTTGTGCGTGTGGCTGGGGAATTCTAGCCACACTCACATAGGCTTATGTGTGTGATTGGTCTATGAGCTTGGTTAAAAAGATGTTCCATCTCAGGGTCTAATCACCAGGGGTTGTGGTCTGACACCTAGGTGATCTGGTGTCCCTGAGAGTTTTAAGTAAGTTTCTGGTTAGTGGACCCCACTTCC
This sequence comes from Pinus albicaulis, assembly GCA_034641835.2. Taxonomy (NCBI): domain Eukaryota; kingdom Viridiplantae; phylum Streptophyta; class Pinopsida; order Pinales; family Pinaceae; genus Pinus; species Pinus albicaulis. The sequence goes on along the minus strand of CM076583.1, from coordinate 764,390,320 downwards.
ATAACTGGAACTTGGATGCTGGGTCATCATGTCATAGTAATTATTAGCTCATGTTTACCTATTGCACTTGTAAATGTGGGTACATTTGGGATGAGGTGGTTTTACCCCAAGGGACACACTCTTTCATTGTGGGGCCAACTTGTCCCTTTTGAGCCTACATAAAATCCAAAAATAAAATTTATTTTATTTCAATTTCCATAAATTTTCTAGGCCAACTTAGAAGGCCTCTTGGCATGTGGGAATACCTCGCGATGTTACACAAAAAATTAGCAAATTCAAGTTCATATATTTGATACTAATGATTGTTGCATTGAGCTGCACTAGTCTAATATCTATAGTTCTCATACAGTATATGCTTTGACTTTTGATTACAAGTAGTTTATAATTTAGATAGGATAACCCAATGTAACATATATTTCACATCGGTTTTAGATGTGGTTTTCACTAACCATATTAATCTTGTTTCAATACAATCCTAACTCTAGAATTAACATATGGTATTGAGTTCAAAAAACAAATCTAGACATACAAATCAACAACTAGTTTCAATACATAATCAAAATAATGAAATCCCACAACATAAAGTCAATCAACTAAACTTTATTAGATTAATGTATTAATTAAATATAAAATTTAGTGAATATTTTGATTAAATATATTGTTATTGGATTTAATGCATCTACAATAGGTATATAGTTATGTAATTCTATTGGGTTCAATGCATATGAAATAGGTATATGCCAACAAATTGACCTAAATCTATTGTTCAATCATTGAATTCAATAAATACATAATAGATATGTGCCTACAAACTATTTGGAACTATCATTGACAATTAAAAAGTGTCGAATAAAAAATAAATCATATCCATTAGAAATGTAATTATTCTACTCATTGCATCACACAATAAGGATTCAATAAATGTTTGCAATTGTCAAATATTATGTTGATTCAAGAAAACCCAATAGGACACTCTAATATGCAAATTAAAATATGTAATAGTTATTTTTTAAATTAATTAAACACACACACACACACACACATATCATCTACCCCATAGTCATAACATGGATTATACGATTGAGTCTATTATTTCCCTACAATTATATTTGAATTTGAATTCTTTGTTTCTCTTTCTTCTCCTTAATCCATGGGTGCACTAGTAATTAATTTCTAGTAGTTAAAAATGGTTTACTTACCTATTCATGTATATATAAAATGAATTTATCTTCAAATGATCATAAATTAACTATTCAATTTCTCTTAGTTATGAAATGTACTAATCTATATATACCAGGAAATTTATTAACCATGTATTTTAGATTTTCACATATAGATCAATTAAGATGCGATGCTAAGTCAACATGTGTTTACATCCATAATGAACCATCATGTAATATATAATCAACAACATAGAACAATACCAAGGGTGTCATGCTTCTCCATTTTTTTTTTAATGCAACATACATCCTAGGAAACCCATCAGCCTCTTCTTATTATTCCAAGGAGGATACACATGGAAAACTAGTCGAATTCATTTTTTAGCAACCTAACCAGTCAAGGAGATAAAGGGAGGTCGACATAGAGGTAGCCAACCTAGAAAATTTACCATAAAATCTCCTTAATTGAAATAATAAAACTCAATCACTTGACCTAACCCACTAGATGTATCATTCTTCTCCATGCGCTTCAAGTATCCAACTTTCTTGGTGGAATAAATTTTGCACTATTGAAACCCTATGAACTCAAGATTTATCATCCTTGTTGAGAGACTAATGGTCACTTAGGAATAAAGATATCTTGTGATGATGTTACCATCAACTAAACCTTGTGAATGACTAAATCCATGACATATGCCCAAATCAATGTGCAACCTCTAAGTAAAAGTGGCATATGATTTTCAACCAATACCACGAACAAAGAGTGTTATTAAGGAGAAAAATGAATTTTAATCCTTTTTACATGATGATACCATGTACAAGTATATGCAACCCCATTTATCCATTTGTGGATTGTTGTGAAACCAAATCCAAAAATAGAGGAAAAGAGATATCAACGCCTTAGAAATAAGCCACTTCGAGGGGGCAACCTCCAATACATTACATGAATGAACAATTATCGGATGATACAAATTACAAAACCTCCTTTCTATATATGGGAGTCCATGGGGCCACAATGTAATCCTAGTGGGGCCACAATGTAATCCTAGCTGACCTAACAATAATAATTTAAGGGCACAATAATAACAATAAGGGGGTTACAAGAGTACAATAATAACAATAAGGGGGTTACACTAACAACAATAAGGGACTATACTAGTAATATAGGGACCTAATATGCCCCTCTCCTTACAAAAAGTGTTGTCCTCAACGCTTGAGTAGCTATGGGTGCTTCTGTATAAAATTCTCATCTTCCCATGTAGAATCTTTAGTGGGTAAGTTCTTCCACATGATGATATACTCTGAAATTGATCGATTTCGTAGATGTTGAGTTCTTGTTTCCGTGACTGCTTCAGGTTCCAATATAATTTTTCCTTCCTCATCAAGTTCTGGCAATATTGTTTGAACTGGAATATTTTCACCTATAACCCTCTTTAATCATGAAACATGGAAAACTGGATGCACTCGTGAAGAAGTAGGAAGCTCCAATTTGTATGCCATAGTACCAATCTTTTGCAACACCTTGTAAGGACCATAGTAATTTGGCGATAATTTATTATCCTTCTTAGCTTGCATGAGGGACATTTTTTTATATGGTTGTAGCCGTAAAAATACCTAGTCTCCTACATCAAAACTTCTTTCACTATGATGTTGATATGCCTGTTGTTTCATTTGATTTTGTGCCAAATTCGGGTTATCCTTTAAAAGTTGGAGAACTTCTTGTTGATGCTCGATGTGATATTCCACTGGTTGAACCTTCAAATTTTCTCCTAAAGATGATGTGATGGATGCTGGATGATATCCATAAAGTGCCATAAATGGGGTTATTTTTGCTGTAGTATGGAAGGAAGTGACTTATACCACCAGTTAGTGAGAGATAACCACTTGACCCATTGTGTTTGTTTATCAGATACAAAACAACGAATATATCCTTCCAAACATTTATTTACTATCACATTTTGACCATCAGATTGAGGATGATAAGATGAGTTATGAGCTAATTGAGTGCCCAAACAAGAAAATAACTCCGTCCAAAAAATTCCAGTAAAAATGGGATCTCTGTCGCTCACAATAACCTTGGGTTTCCATGTAGCTTTTGAATTGTGTCCATAAATGTAGTAGCAACTGTACTGGCTTTAAATGGATGAGATAATGCACAAAAGTGTGCATACTTGGTAAGTCTATCAACTACCACCATGATGACACTCTTTCCTTCAGACTTAGGTAAACCTGTGATAAAATCCATTGAAATCTCCTCCCAACGTTGACTTGGAATGGATAAGGGTTGTAGAAGTCCTGGGGTCTTAATTGTTTCCACTTTATTCTGCTGGCAAACCAAACATTCCGCCACAAACTTTCGAATATCAGATTTAAGGCCATCCCAAAAAAATTCTTTCTTCACCCCGTGGTAAGTTTTTAAAAATCCTGAGTGTCCTCCTAAAGGAGAAGTGTGCAATTCCAGAAGAATCTTTTGTTTTAGTTGGGAATTCTTACAAAGATATAAGCGATCTTTGCACCATAAGGAATCATTTTTCCAACTAAATGTATCAGATGTACTAGGATCTTGCTGCAACTTTTGAATGAGTATCCATACATCTTTGTCCTTCTTCCATTCATCTCTTGCTTCAGTTATCCAATCTGGTTGGATAATAGAAATGGCACAAAGCAATGCTTCCACTTCTTCATTCTTTCTTGAGAGTGCATCTGCAACAACATTAAGCTTTCCTTTTTTGTAGATTATTTCAAAGTCATAACCCAACATCTTTGTGACCCATTTTTGCTACTCTTCTGAAGATATTCTTTATTCCAAAAAGTGTTTAAGACTATCATGATCAGTTTTTACCTTGAAGTGTCTTCCCATTAGGTAAATTCTCCATTTCTTTAGTGCATGCAATATTGCTAACATTTCCTTCTCATAAATAGGTTTCTGTAAATACTTTCCTTTGATTAGACGACTTTCAAAAGAAATGGGTCTTCCTTCTTGCATTAAAACAACACCAATTCCATTTCCTGAGGCATCGCATTCCACAATAAAGGTTTTCGTGAAGTCTGGCATAACTAACACCGGTGTTAGGCACATTGCCTCTTCAAGATGTTCAAAGGCCTTATTTGCTTCAGGAGTCCATGAAAATGCATCTTTCGTCAATAATGTTGTTAGAGGTGATGCTATTGTCCCATAATTCTTAACAAACTTGCGATAATACCCTGTTAACCCGAGAAATCCTCGCAACTGCTTTATGGTTGTGGGGAATTCCCATTCCTTAATGGCTTTAATTTTGTTAGGGTCTACCTTAAAACCCTCGTGAGATACAATATGACCCAGATATTCCACCTCTTGTACTCCAAAGAAACATTTGGATGTTTTTGCATATAATTGTTTCTCCTGCAATATTTTGAGCACTCAACATGTTGAACATGATCCTTCCAAGACCTGTTGTAGATTAGTATATCATCAAAAATACTAGCACAAATTTTCTAAGGAAGGGTTTGAAAATGGAATTCATCAACCCTTGAAATGTAGAAGGTGCATTGGTAAGGCCAAAAGGCATGACCAAATATTCATAATGACCCTCATGAGTTCGAAACGCTGTTTTTGGAATATCATCAGTCTTCATTCTAATTTGATGATATCCTAAATGAAGATCCATCTTGGTAAAATAAATTTCTCCATGTAATTCATCCAATAATTCATCAATCACACGAATGGGAAATTTATCTTTAATGGTGAGCTTATTAAGCTCCCTATAATCCGAACACATGCACCATGATCCATCCTTCTTGTGTACCAATACTACAGGAGTAGAGAAATAACTTTGACTAGGTTGAATTATACCCGCCTCTAACATTTCTACAATCATACGTTCAATTTAGCTCTTTTGGACATAAGGATATCTATAAGACCTGATGTTTGGAGGAAAATTTATTGGAATCAAATAAATAGCATGACCATGATTAGGAATAGGTGGGAATCCTTCGAGAGTTTCAAACACCTTGGAATGATTGTCCAAGACTTTTTGGAGATCTACAGAAATAGCTGATTTTGATGTTGGAACTTCTAGTGAGCATAATTGTGTAATTACGCCTCGTTTTTATTTCTTTAGAAGTTTTGTCATGACATTAGAGCTTATTATCTTTCCTGGGTTCCTTGCAGTACCCTGTAATTCAACTTCCTTTCCTTCTCAAAAAAATTTCAAGAAAAGTTCTTGAAAATTAAAAGCTACCGTCCCCAAAGATTGTAACCATTGTACTCCTAGTAAAACATCAGCACCTCCCATAGGAATGGAAAGAATTGGACTATTAAATACATATTCCCCCATGGTTAGCTTGATATTATGGCATTTTCCAGAGCAATTTATAGTTCCTCCATTTGCAACCATTGCTTGACATTTTGGTGTTGGGTATAGGAAACAATTCAATTCCTTCGCTACCTTAAAATTAATAAAATTATGGGTACTACCTGAATCAATCAACATTATTTCCTTTTTATTCTTGATATGCTCTTCTATCTTCAGAGTTTGAGGAGTGGTAATTCCTGCCAATGCATTACACGATATGGTCAGACTCATTTCTTCCTCTTGTAGGGCTATTTCTTGGTGTATATCCTCTTCTTTTGAAGATTCTTGTTCATTTTCTTCTTCCTCTTAACAATCTATGTAAAATAATTTCTTCTCAGCACACTTATGACCTTTAGTGTATTTGCTATCACAAATTTAGCAAAGCCCTTTTTCTCTTTTTTATTTCAATTGTTGTGGTGTCAACCTTTTAGGTTGTGGAAATCTAGGAGTAGCAACACTTCCATATTTATAGAAGTGAGTGGTAGGCTTCCTTGTCGCCATAATTTTATATTCAATTTTTCTTGCCAACCTGAATGCCTTCTCCAATGAATCAAGTTCCAAAATGAGAACTTCATGTTGGATGTTATCCTTTAAAGTGCCTATGAAGAGATCAATCCTGTGTTCCTCTGGAACATCAGTTACCCTTATATTCAATTTTTAGAAGTCCTCAATGTGCTCCCCCACTGAACACTTTTGTTTGAGATATATCAACTGGATAAAGAAAGTGTTGCTCTTTTTATCCTCATAATGTGCTATCATTTCCTCCATAAAAATTGACCAAGTGACAATTTTATTACGGGAGCAAAGCCATTGATACCATACTAATGTATTTCGTTCTAAATGTAAAGATGCAATGCGTACCTTTTGTGTGTTTTGCACATTATTGAGATCAAAATATTGCTCCATCTATAGTATCTATGTTACAGGATCCTTTCCATCAAACTTCCTCATATCCATTTTTGGAATATGGTGGTTCTTCCCTCCAACATTAAAGTTTATGAAATCACGATTAACATTTATTTTGTTCTCATCATGAGTTTCCTCTACTATCTTTTCACCATTAGGAAACATTTATTGTATCAACTTTGTTAAACCTTCCATGTCTGCTTTTAGATCATTCTTCATGTTTTCCATCTTAGCTTCCATGTCATCCATCTTAGATTCCATGCCAGCTTCCATGCCATCCATCTTAGCTTCCATGCCATTCTTCAAACCATTCATCTTAGATTCTACGCCTTTCTTCAAACCATCCATCTTAGTTTCCATTCCTTTCTTCAAAACTTCCATGTCATTTTTTGTTGCTCTTTGGGAGAGCGAAATTTGTTGCACTTTCTCTTATAATTTTGATATGTCATGTTGCCATTCTTCGTCTTCATGAGTCATAGTAGAGCCTTCTAAAGGCTTAATGGGTGTCGAATTATTTTTAGGGGCCATTTTAGAATCCAATACTGATATCTATTCTACAATATGCCCTTGGAATCAATTCAACTTGATTCTTCAAACAAGACTTATGAAATTTGGGAAAAAATACACACCTTTTACTTGCTTTTGAGGAACTCGATATTGAAATTGACTTATCTCTACACTTTTAGATCCTCAATATCTGAAATTTGGCCCTGTAGTAGTCCTATGAAGATTATTTCAAATGCCACAGGTCTGACTTGATTTGGATTCTTCAAGACAAAGTTATGTCCAATCTCCCACAATGACCTAATTATGGACTGGTTCAGTAGAGCGAACTTGTACAACTTTCCACATGTCAATTTTTGTTCCTTTGGCTCTGAAATTTATAGACAGGAAACTACAGTCTGTGTACTTCTAGTCACCTTTTATAGAATTCAAATCTGATGCTCAGAGAGAGAGAGAGTTATGAAGAGTTTCCCATGATTACCTCTTTGAGATGAAATTCGGGAGCCTGAAAAAGACCTAACTTCCACAGATCATATCTCCTAAAATATTGCGAGCCAAGCTCTGAAATTTGCGAAGATGTTCCTCTAGATTTCGGCTTTGCGCTCTAAAAATTTCAGCTTCTGAGCCTTCGTAGAAAAAAACTTATAGCGAAAATTCTGCGATGACCTTTTTAAGTGAAATTCAAGAGCCTGCAAAAAACCCTAACTTCCACAAATCATATCTCCGAAAATATTGCAAACCAAGCTCTGAAATTTTGCGACGATGTTCCTCAGGATTTCAGCTTCGCACTCTAAACATTTAAGCTTCTAAACCTTCGTAGAAAAAAATTTATAGCGAAAATGCCATGATGACCTGTTTGGAGCAGCAAAACCCTAGAATCCAAAGCTCTGATACCAAATGTTGTGAAACCAGCTCCAAAAATAGAAGAAAAGAGATATCAACGCCTTAAAAATAAGCCACTTTGAGGGGGAAACCTCCAATACATTACATGAATGAACAATTCTCAGATGATACAAATTACGAAACCTCCTTTCTATATATAGGAGTCCTTGGGGCCACAATGTAATCCTAGTAGACCTAATAATAATAATTTAAGGGCACAATAATAACAATATGGGGGTTATAGTGGTACAATAATAACAATAAGGGGGTTACACTAACAATAATAAGGAACTATACTAGTAATATAGGGACCTAACATGGATTGGTTGACAACCATATTCATTATGTCTGCACATACATAAATCAACAATTTAAATTATTTCATGTTTATAGTTAAATCATATCATAAATCACATAACATATCATTACTCAATATATAGAGTCCATACAATTTTTACATAATCCCACATTAATGCATATACACGACTTCCCTGCCACACTATACAAATCATCAATAACAATTAAAGATAATTGCACTAGACATATATGAACTTGAATGTACCATAATTACATGAGATGATAATGTCAACTAGATCATATCAATGTACATTTTATACATCCATGTTTCACATACAATTTTAAATAAAATTCATTCAAAGCTACCATTTTGTCAATTTATGAAGAATTCATAATAATCACGGATTCCAAGCTCCATTATCATAATGCAAGTCAATAAACTCGGAAAATTTAAATAAAATTCTTTTGAAAAATAAATTGAAAATTTTCAAACAAGTGGCAACAAACGAGGCACCACAAAAAGCCTCCACATAATAAATGAAAGCACATAACAATCACACAAGTTGTACAAAATGTGAAATCAAGGTGTTGGTTCTATAGATTGCTCTGCACAATTAGCATGGAATTTAAAACATAAGATCTCCACAAGTCCTCCATAATTTTTCCACACCACCAATTTTCCATGACACCAATGTGTCTTTCCAACTTACTCCTATTAAGTATCAAGTATTAAACCCCAAAAATAAATAAGCATACTAGTTATCATCAATGTAATGAAACCACAATGGATCTAAAGAATTGGTTTATAACAAATGCAAATGATGCGAAACCAAGACATGGGTTCTCTAAAACCCTCCACATAACTAGCACTTATAAGAAACGAATACATAAAGTTTACAAAGCCTTCTAGTTAAAAAAGCTCCAACATCAACCTCCCACAATAATGATACTAGAAAGAATTAAGGCAATATGCCATATTCGAGACAAAAGTCCTCTATAAACCTCCTTCACCATAACCTCAACAAATGACATGCAAAGAAAAAACCCTTGAGCTCAATCAAATCACCAAACTCTTTAAAAAAATCATTGGAAAAACTATAATAAAACGCAAAACTATAAGTATAATTATTACAACATTAAAAAAAAAAACAATAACATATTTATTTGAACTTTGTTTCAGATATACAACTTTGTACTTGTCTTATAGAATTTTAAATGAATGAAATATTATCCAATATGTCACATTTGTTTTTCTCTTGAATCTCGTGGTCAAACAAATTTTATCAATCAACATCCAATCATGGAAATAGATAAATAATCACTGTATATTAACTTAACTATATTTTCAATTACATGAATCTAACCTTAAAACCTTTAAGTAATCATAGCCATAATGGCTATGTTGAGGAATCCCTCCACTTAGTTGTTATTCCATTCAAAGCACGTGATAGTAGAAAGTAATATAACTATAATCATAACCATAGCCATAATGGCTATGTTGAGGAATCCCTCCACTTAGTTGTTATTCAATTCAAAGCACGTGATAGTAGAAAGTAATATAACTATAATCACAACCACGTTGAGGGATCCCTACACTTAGTTGCTATTCAATTCAAAGCACATGGTAGTATAAGTCCCATAGATCATTCAAGGGGAAGCCTCAAGGAATGTTCATAAAGTAGGAGATGCTAGCTAGCACTGTACTTGAAATGTACTAGGTATTACATAAGTTTATTATAACCTTATATTATTAAATTTTAAATCAAATATAATCATGGAAAGGAATCAATACACTTGGTTGGCATCCAATTGAAAACACAGGTAAATGCTCAACAAGGAGACTGTGGCGGGAAGTCTCCAGGAATGTTCTTTAGCTATCACATCACATTCCAGCTACTTTGTAGTGTACGGTAAGGGAAGGTGCGGCACTTCATCTTTTACGGAGCCGAGGAAGGCATTGACGGCAACGATATTCGAGAAAATATGAAATCAGACGGGCTGGCCCACTTAGATATCGTTACATATGTAAGCCACGAGGGACAGTGATGGGTATGGCAAGGAAGTCAGACGAAAACAAACACACAACAATTGTTTGGACGTGGGTGGAGACTGGAGTGTTCCATGAACACTGAAGTTGATGTCATCATTGAACAAAATTTGGTCAGCAAGCAGATAAGTTCGTAGTAGTCTGACAAGGTTATTTTGGATAAATGAAGAGTCCCAAAAATTCTTCAAAGTTATGATGTATTTAAAAATGTAATTTCAATAATAAAATTATTATTTTACTAATTAATTTTGAATTTGAATTCATTACTATATGCTAAAAATTTTAATAATTTGAAAAAAAATAATAATATATATCTTAAAAGTTTTGGATATATGTTTTATGTTTATTTTTTTCCAATTCATTTTAATTTTTAAATAATTTCTAACAAGTTTACATAATATAACAATTTTACAAATACAATTTACTAAAAAAAAGGCCCACACTTTCTTTTTTCTTATATCTCTTTTATTTTTTCTAAATCACTTCTTAATTTCAAAACCTATTTATCCAAAATTCTTATCTACATATTTATAAAAAAGACGTATTTATCCAAAATTCTTATTCAATAATATAAATGCATATTTATATAATTAGTATTCTAAACTTATTTATTTAAAATTTATGAAAATAAAAACATATTTAAAAAATGGATAACTACTTATCAAAATAACTCACTTTCACAAATTCTATCTTTATCAGTGTTCTTAGCTTTGTAACTCTCCCACCAAAATGAAATGGGAAAATGAATTTTTTTCTAACTACAACATTATTAGATTATTATTATTTCTATTTCCTTTTCCTTCTGCATGCACCCTGCTATCTCTATGTCTTCACCTTAGTAGTAGCATTACCATTTTAAATGTGCTTCTATGTTTATTAGTCTTCTTAGCTTTGTAACTCTCTCACCAAAATGAAATTGGAGAATGAAATTTTTTCTAAGTGTAAGATTATTAGATTATTTCTATTTCCTTTTCCCTTTCCTTAGTAGTTAGTAGTAGCATTAGCATTTTATATGTGCAAATGAACAAATGTGTAAACCAACTATAGATTGAGGATGAATTAGATAACCATGATTTATTCTACAAAGTAAATAGATTCTAATACAAAAATAAAAAATCACTTCATTAGTATATAAATAATATACAATTTTTGGTGATAAGTGTTATTAGTACAATTGATTATAGATAGGTTTTGTCATTAAGACTACTAGGATCAAATTTCATAGAGGTGGTTGTGCTTTCTTTAACAAAAGAGACATGTTAAAAAAAATCTAGTTTACTTCTCAAACCACTAATGAAGCCTCCATAATATAAACAACTTAATAAACCTAAAGCTACAATTAAAACTACAATGTGTGGTGAAATAATAATTTCAAACGAAACGATGATGCCAATGTCAGCTTATACCGCATTTATTATTCTGTCAAGTTATTTTAAAAAAATTCCATTTCATAAAAGTTCAAAATGTAATGGACAATTTTCTCCAGTGAGAATGCAACCAAATGGGGGAAGAAAGTCTACGCACATATATTTTTCACCGCGTAAACATTAAGAAGGAAGGACGCGGTTTGACAGGCGCTTAACAGCTCACGACTCAGCTGTTTTTTTGCATTCCCGCACTACACTTCCCAACAACTGATCAACCTGAAGTTACTAATATTACTGAAACAGGAAGCTGCCTCCAACCAATGTTGAGACCAATGGATATTCGCCATTATATATATATAGATGCATACTCCATAACCGTAGAACACTACACACCCATTTCAGCTTTCCCCGATCTTATCCACCATACACGGCCCCATATCTCATTACTTTCGCTTTAGTATTATTTTTTTGGCCGGGCATCAAATTCAATACATTCAATACCCTTATCTGATTACATTTTGATATTAAGGGAATTCATAGTTATTTTCCAGAGAAGCCCAATGGTTTGCAGAAGTAAAGAATCAGAGTGCCACCAGAAGGTGTCGGTCGGATCTCAACAGCACTCAGAACGCAGAGAATGCCAAGCTTCTAGAAAAACGAGTAAAAGGAGGAGCAGAGGATCTGGGGAGCCGAGGCAGTACAGAGGGGTTCGGATGAGGAGTTGGGGATCATGGGTATCTGAGATAAGGGCACCCCATCAGAAGACCAGGATCTGGTTGGGCTCATATTCTACTGCAGAGGCCGCTGCCAGAGCTTATGATGCTGCTGTCCTCTGTCTGAAGGGCTCCTCTGCTACCCTCAATTTCCCAGAATCTGCCACCAATATTCATCCTCCCTGCCAGCCTCTGTTGATGTCTCCGAGGTCTATACAAAAAGTTGCAGCTGCTGCTGCCTATGGATATCCTACTGCTACTATTGATCTTGCAGGCTCCGATGGCGTTGACTGTGCTGCTCAAAGCCTTCAGGATTCTTTAGCATCCAATGTAAAAAGAGCGGTTGGTACTGAAACAATGCCCAGTATTGCTAACAGTAATGACAATGTGGGTGCAGTAAGTGAGGAGAATCCATGGTTAGAACAGTTGTTAGAGTCTCCCACCAGTGTTGATAATTATGGGTATGATGATGAGATGATCTACTATGCATGGCTATCATCTGATCTGACTCCATTGTCCAACTGGGTGGATGACAGTTACGATCCGGATCATTATCAGGATTTTTGCAGCCTCTGGAGCTTCCCCTGACCTGTGATTTCTCCTCTGATTTGTATTAATTAACTATGGTGCAGAATGTGCCTATTTTATTTATTTGTGGATCTAATTTAATTTGATGATATTGTTTCTTGTGTACACTGCAAATGCACTGTCACAGTTATATTCCGTAATTAATTACAGGATATATAATTGTATAGCGACTTCGTTCTAAGGATTATTATTTCTTGCTGGATCTGGAACTATATGTACGTAGTAATACAAAGTAATTTATGATATTGTGTGTATGATACTATTTATATGTAAAATTTTGTTGTACAACTACAATCTATATTCGTTATGCGCTGCTATGAGATTCTATTGAATTACTTTCCTTAGCTGCCATTTCGCTTGTTGGACATTTTCACTGATACACGAGGCGTGCAAAGAGCTCATCTGCTCACACAACTTTAGTTAGATGATTTAGCCCTCTCTGTGAATACCTTTGCGCCCTCGTTAATGGCGGACAACCATTCCCTCTCAGAGTGAGCATGTTAACTCTCTGCATTGTTCAAAGTAAAAAAAAGAAAAGAAAAAGGAGAGTACGTCTTGCAACTTCGACTTTGTGTGGACTGTAGCTTTGTGTGGGCACTCGGAGTATATGTGTGTTTTTTTATTGGACGCTCTAAAGGTTTTGCTTCGATATATTTCATCTTTTATGGAAGTTATCGATTTTGTGTATTTTAATTTTTTTATCAATTATTTATATATAATTGTGAATTGTGATGGTTGGATGATGTTCATTTTAATTTCTTAGAGGGATGGTATCATTAGGATTTTTCAGATATCTTTGTAAATTTATTTATTAAACATTATAATTAATATTTATATAACAAATAAATAATTACAAATTATATATATATATATATATATATATATATATATATATAATATTTTAAAAATAATATATTAATAATAAAAACATATTAATGTTTGAAAGTTTTCCCAATCAGATACAAATGTAGGTGAAAATTTCTAGAATCCTGTGTAATACGATTGAAAATCTCAATAAAAATATAATAATAATAATATGATTAATATAATAATAATAATAATAATAATAATTATGTTTTGTTGAGCTATCCAACTGTAATATGAGTAAAAAACCCAATAAAAATATAAAAATTTTACAGAAAAAAGAAAAAGAAAAAGAGTAGTTTATTGAAAAAAAATTATATGTATTTTTAAATATTAAAATATTTTAAAAACAATATATTATTAATTTCCTAAAAAGAATAAGGAAAGATTAATATTTCAAAAAAATATATATTAATTTTGCTTTTACAACTATGATATTTTAAGTAAATGCCTTATGTATAAAATTAATGTTAGTTATTGAGTAATGAAAGTTTTTATATTTAATTTTAAATAAGAAATAGAAATATTTTTTTTTTATAAATGTTAAAGAAAATTAAATTTGTAGAAGTGAAACTATTTTTGAGGTATATAAAAAATGTTTTGCATTAAATATATATAAAAAGAGAGAAAAAAATATATGTTTATATATATATATATATATATATATATATATATATATATATATATAAACTAATTATTTAATTATTTTTTGATTTAGTTCTTATTGTGAAACATAATTGTCTCGTATTTAGATTGCATATGTATAAGTAGCTGATTTTTATCATTAATCCAATCACTCTTTCATTGTGGAGTTTATTCGGGATTGTACAATGGTATCAGAGCTCTCATTGAGTTGTTTATAAAATCCATGCCTACTGAGTTTGTTTTCAAGGAGGCGTTGTTTGAAGTCTCAATGTTTATTGAGTTTGTTTTTAAGGAGACATTGTTTGAAGTTTATGGAGGGAAGAATGTACAAGTTAAAATGCATGCTTGCAAAGGATATTGCAGGAGTGCTCGAAACAAAGTTAAACAATGAATAAATAACATTAATAGTGAGTCTTGAAGAAAAAGGGAAACAATGATGCTTGAACCTAACTCTCTACTAGGTTATTTTTAGAGATCACCAACAAACCATTAAGCCAAATCTTTGTTTAAATTAAAAGGAGAAAGAGATTGATGTTTTTCTTTTTTTAAAAATATCGCACATAATTCATATTTCCAAAAGGATTTTTTTGGTTTCTTGAAATCATGACCTTGCTTAGCGGAAATGAGAATTATCAAGAATGGATTAGGAAACTAAAAATTGCACTTATGTTTAATGATTTGTGGGAAGGAGATTGTAACAAAAAGAAAGACGAAGTTTTCAAAGAAATTGCACCTGAGCCACCTGATGACAAAAAGTGGTGTGTAATTTGGGAGACAAAAGGCAAGGACGCATATGAATTAATCAGTTCATTAGTGACATAGCAACTAAGAAGATGTGTTGTTTCTTGTGACACTACATTTGAAGCATTACAGAAGTTGAAGAAACTTTATGATTCACATTTAGAACTTGAAAGTATTTAGTGGTTGTTAAGATTGTTTAATTTAGAGATGAAATACAATGATCCTTTGAACATGGCCTCAAAAGTAAAAGATATTTTTCATACCATAAAATCCACTGGGGTTGAAGTAGACTTGCAACTTCCTGCTTTTATTAAAGTTCTTCACCTTATCTATTTACACTACTTGGAATTTCTCCAATCTAGTGGACAATTGAAAGATAATATATTTGATAAACTAATGAACTAAATTGATGAGAGAGAAAATACCTTTGGGAAGAAAGAGCCTCCAAAAAATTCCAACATAGAAACTTTGTGCCTTGCACAAAAAGATCAAAAGTTTCATGGTTAAACTTATAGAGGGGATAAAAGTACTAGACATCGTGGTAGAATAAATTATAAAGGTAGGGAGGAAAAAAAAATCAAGGAGACAAACAAAAAAATGATAGAAAACAAATAAATTTTAATTATAAACCACCTATCAAATGTTTTAGATGTGGAAAAGTTGGTCACATTACAGCTAGTTGTATAATTACTTGGAGAAAAGTCACTGAAAGGAGAGAACGGTTGAATACATATATAGATCAACCACCACCAGATAAGGAAAAATCGTTAGAGTCTACACATTACATTGTTGTACATTGCAATTTTAATATTAATGACGTTTTTAGTGCTACATTTTCTTCATCGCAAGACAATTTGATTTTGGATTTAGGTGCTGCATGTCATATGACTTTTAGGGGAGATTTTTTTTAAACTTTCAATGACCAAGTTGATTGAGTAGTATATTTTGCTGACAAATATCAACTTAAGACTCAAGGAATTAGATCCATTTGTTTGAAGATGCCAAAACTTGCAAATTATGTTCTATAGGATGTCCTTTACATTCCAAAATTTCAAGGAAATATAATGTGTCTTATACGTATTCGACAGCAAGTGCATTCCATACATATCTTTGTTGGCATCATTGAGATACGTAAAGCATCTCATCATGCAGACATTATGACCAGTGTTGAAGAAGGTACCGATGAAAAAGGAATATGATGCAGTTATTGAGAATGGAACTTGGAGGTTAGTGGATCCTCTTGTTGGAGACAAACCTATTGGTTACAAATGGGTGTATAAGATCAAGTATAAGGTGGATGGTTCACTTGATAAATAAAAGACGAGGTTTGTAGCAAAATTTTATGCTCAGAAGGAAGGTGTTGACTACAAAGAGACATTTTCTCCTACAATAAAAAGGGGCACAATTAGAACTTTGTGTTCTATTGTGGCTCAAAATAGCTGGAAGTTACACCATATGGATGTAAAAATGATGTTTTTGAAATGTGATTTGAAGAAGGATGTTTATATGTTTCAGCCTAAAGGTTTTTTTGCTAAAGGTAAAGATCAAAAAGTATGTAAGTTGAGGAAGGATTTGTGGATCCTTTCATTCATCACAATTAGTAGCTTCTTCAAAAAAATTGGGTTCTCTAATTGTAGAATGATTTAATCTACAATCATGAGAAACATTACCTGAACTCAAAGTAACATCACCTTTAGAAGAGATTTTTGTTTCAAAGTCATCATACTTGCTTCGAAACATCCGAACAAAGGTGGATCTTTGTAAATTTTGTTGAAGTGGTTGTGATGGTTGCTCATCTTGAAAAATAGGCTCAAGAAAAGGCTATTCAAGAGAAATTTTTGATCTTACAGAAACATTACTATCATCGAAATTTTCTTCAGTAGTATCATTCTCATGATTCAAAGATGGAAGAACCATAGACTAATCCAGAATGGAAACCCTCCTTCAATACGTGGAACATCATTATTAGATTCAAAGAGAAATTTTTGGATGGAAATTTCTCCAAATGAGTGAGTTGTCTATCAACAATGGAATTATCTTTATCACATTCAAGAAAAATAACATCTTTGGAAAGAATAATTTTCTTGTAATCCTCATCATACAACTTGTAAGCTTTGGAAGTAGCAGAATACGGTCCCCAAGAAAATACGTTTGTGACTCCTAATACCCAACTTCTTGTGTTGATGTTTAGGAATTAATGTAAAGCATAGAGAACCAAAGCATCTAAAATGTTGAACAACACAAAGACGATTATACCACATTTTATAAGGAGATTTATTATTGATGACAGTAGAAGGACAATGATTGTAAAAATAATATGTACAAAGCACTACTTCTCCCCAAAACATTAGCTTAACATTGTTAAAAATCATCATGGATCTAACCATATTAAGCAATGTCCTATTCATATGCTCTACAACACCATTCTATTGTCGATAGTAAGGTATTGTAGTATGGTGTTTGATTCCATTGTCCTTCAAATATTTTTCAAAATCATTAGAAGTATATTCATCACCATTATCAGTTCTAAGAATTCCAATTTTTAGTTAAGTTTCTTTTTTTTATCATCGAATGAAAAGTTTTAAAATTTTCAAAAGCTTGTGACTTATGTTTCAACAAATATACATGGACTGAAAAAAGCATCTCACAGTATGGTATGAAAAATTAACTAAACACCTTCTCAAGTTGAATTACAAGTTATTTGATCTAGATAATGCAACTCTTTTTGTTAATAAAGTTAGAAAGTCGGTTTTATAGTTGGTTTTCTATGTATATGATTTGATGATCACAGGAAATAATGATGACTACTTAACGTCCGTTAAAAAAAAATATTGAAAATTTTCGACATGACAAATTTGAGTTTATTGCATTATTATTTAGGGATTGGAGTAGATTAGAAACCCATATATTTTTGTACTTATTAGAAGAAGTATATTTTATAATTATTGAACAAATTTGAGATGCAAGATTGTAGCCCTATTTCTACTCCAATGGAGAAAAATTTGAAACTTACTTCCACTGAAGGAAGTATGTTGAAGATCCCATGAAGTATAGGAAACTTGTTGGAAATTTTAATTTTCTAAATACTACTCGACCTAACATAGATTTTTTTGTAAGTATACTTTCTAGGTTCATTCATCAACCATGTGAAGGTCATTAAAATGCACCAAATTAAGTGCTCAATTATTTGAAAGGCACTCAAACATATGACATCAAACATTCAAAAGTGATAGATTTCCATCTCACCAGTTATTCAGATTCTGATTTGGATGGATATAAGGATAATGGGATCTCTATTTTTGTTTATTTGATGAATCTTGGATCACCATTCATCAGTTGGAGATCATGTAAGAAATATTTTCTTGTTGATTCTATCACCGAAGCGGAATATGTTGCAGCAGATAAAGCTACGCAAGAAATTATTTGGCTTCACAAAATAATTGAAGACTTGTAGAAGAAACACATATGGATAATGCAAATATATTTATTTGAAGCTAAATGATAATGCAAATATATGGTTCAATAACATGTCTTATCAATATGTATTGAAACACAAGAAGATGGTAGAAAAAAGTGAAACCATTCACCTATCTTCATATGGATGATGCAAATATATAGTGTATGAATGTACCCACCTTACAAGGTAGATTTATTTTCACAAATATATCATAAAGAAACAAGTATTGTCGGGAAGCCTAGTCCCTAACACTCAAGTTAGAAATTATGATTTGGAAAAAATTGCATAAAAATTATAACTAATTATTACTTATATTGGTCGATGCTAAATTAATAGTGAAATAAAAAAATTAAATCTTATAGTCTTTCTTGGGAAAGAACTAATAAATTGATATTCAAAGTGGATAAATTAATTAGATGTGAAGTAGATAAATTAATTTCTTGATTAGGCACAGGGACTTGCATAAGTTTTTTTGGGTAGTAAACACTAATAAGTCTACTCATTTACAATTTTACACCTACATAAATAATGGTGGAAATAACTCTCGGCAAGTATATTTATTTACATATTATTCCTATCCAATGTTTATATAAAGACTTCCTTAAATTATGGTGAGAGGTAAATAAATATGTTATTTACCTGAGTATGAGCTATTTTCAATGATTTTATTTTTTTATTTTTTATTGTTCTCTTGGTTAAGTATAAAAAATCACTATCTAGATAACTAAAATCATGCATGAATATTGCAACCATTTTCATAAATTGTGACATAAAATATTATATTGGGCAAAGGATGTAATAAGACCTTCAAGTTATGGTCCAATCAAATGTTTGAAAAATATTTTCTTTGATAATATTGAAAAATAAATATTTAGTTTTCAAAGTTAAACATTGTAAGTTGTATTGGCCAATGCTAAACTAATATTGGTCAATAGGAAAATAGATTAAAAGATGACACATTAGTTATGATTGTATAGAAAATAACAAGGTCCCACATATAAATCTTTAATATTATTTTCACAAATTAACACAAATTGTATTATGCATTACATTGTTATGCAGAGATGCGCTGCTCTATAGTCCAATATACGGGTAATGTGTAGATGTAATGTAAGAAAATTTGTAAACATTTCTACATGTAGGCTTAATATGTTGAATTTATATTAATATTTCCAATTTATAATACCTAAATTGGTCAACATTTACATGTCAGTTAAAATATATATAGAGTCCAAGGGAGAGCATTACATTGTTAGGCAGAGATGCGTTGCTCTATAGTCCAGTATATGGGTAATGTGTAGATGTAATGTAAGAAAGTTTGTAAACATTTCTACATGTAGGCTTAATATGTTGAATTTATATTAATATGTCCAATTTATAATACCTAAATTGGTTAATATTTACATGTTGGTTAAAATTAATATACAGTCCAAGGGAGATGTTGTAGTATCCATAAAAAGATAAAAGTAATAAAAATAATAAAATTCAAATTTGTTACATTGTAATTTTTATTTTATTAATAAAATTACGAATAACTTTTGGGATTAAAAAAAATCAATATACATATTACATTAAAATATATAAGTAGCAACAATAAGTCAAGATACATGTTACCTTATAAAATATAATAATGATTATGTAACCATATGTAAATTTAATTACACTGTAAGGCGTCCTTATATTAAAACAAATTTTCTCTAGTCTACTTGTCAACATTATTTTCCATTAGATTATATGTTAGATGATTGGAGAATTTGCAGCAGTTTGATTAGGTTCGATCAATGAAAGTAGTTGGAACGGTTCAACCAATTTATAATTCAAACTACTCACTGCCTTCCGTTATGAATTCGCTTAAATGTCTTTTTGTTTGGTTAGAGATTTCTATATTGAATACTAGACTATTATCATTCATGAGCAACCTTTCTTCTTCCACTACCTTTCTTTCTCTCATCGGAGTCCTACCTTTTCTTTGGTCTTTTTGGGATAATTAGTTCTTCCTCACTCGCTCATCAAGGCTATTATGTTTATAAACGAGCTGACTTCATGTATAGTGGATAATAACCAGTTGCTTCCCATGAGAGGTTTTTGGTTGCATGAGAGTTTTCTGGTTGCTTCCAATGAGGGTTTCCTAGTTGCCTTAATTACTTGAGAATCAATCCCTTTCTTCTTTATTGAATACAGTAGAGGCCCTCCATCTGTGCCTTAAGGTATCATGAAGTTCGTGCCGTAAGGGTGATGTCATACCAGCTTTTTAATTCAAACTTGAGCATGAATATTCTGTAATAGGCGTTGGCATAGCTAGAGCTCTATTCAACATTCTCTGGCAGGGTAAGAATCAATATTTCAACATTCTCTTGAAGGGTAAAAATAAATATTTCAATGTAATTTATTTATTTAACTTTTATGAATAATTTTTTTCTTGTATCAGAAAGCCATATTGTTGAGTTTGTAATTCCATAGACAAATTTATAATCATGCCAATCTCCATAGCATCTACCTTGCATCTACCTTTGTGTGCGAAGCCATATCATAGCTCCTCATTTACAAAATGCCCAACTTACAAAACGCCCAACTACAAATCCCTCCGCTCCACCATCGATGGAACAAGAAAATGTGTTTAATCATTATCTATCTATGATACAGATCCAACTAATATAAATGGACAGACCGCTACCTTACATTTACAGAGTAGTTGTCCTAGAAAGGTGTCATCAAATATGCTGCAGCATTATCATCACCTGATCCTTCGAGTCATTAAAGATCACTTGGAAAGGATCATGTCAAGCAATGCGACATACTAGCAAAAGGCGAAAGCCCTTCAATCATCATTCTTGGAGTTAGTCCTTATTGCACAGGGGGACGGTCTCACCTTCTTTATTTAACAACCTAAATGAATGATCATCGGGGAAACAAACAATAGGATTAAATTTTCCAGCCCAGTTTCTCCACCTCAATTCCTTCCCTTACCATCCACATTTTTTATGTAGTTTTGTGCTGTTACAAACTATATTTCATTCATATCATTCCTGGGGAAGATCTAAGGTCCCAATACCAGTTTCAAGAAAAGCCGAGGAAGATCTAAGGTCTTAGTACTAGTTTAAAGAAAATATGAAAGTTATATAATGGAAAATATCATGGTGTGTGGTATGGGAGTTAAAATACAAATACTTACTTTCAAAAATTCTGTTTGGACTTGATATTTATTGAATTTTTTTTTTTTTTTTTTGTGGTTTAAAAGAATTTTGTTATGATGGATGAATAGAATTTAATTTTTGGATATTGTGTTCAAATTAAGTTGTTTATAAAAATGATAAAATAATTAGCGAATATTACCTGAAATAAAGTCTGACAGGGTGAAATTTTTATGGGAATTACAGTTTTAATGACATTATTCCAAGATATGATTCACGTGGTTGTTAAAGTCGTAGAGATAATTATCATTTCAATAAATTTTTTTTTGTATTTTCGATGTAGAATAAAAAGAAAAATGTTCTTATTTTCTGAGTTGGATAAAAAGTACAAGATTGGAAAGTAGAAATATATTTAATTTAATAATTTTCTGTAAATGCCCAAAAGTGAACATTGATCACAAATTATAATTAGAGTTTGTTAAGTAGCCATTGCTTTAAATACCCAAATCGCTGCTCTTAAATGTTCAAAAATGCAAAGCGTTTGTAGCGGCTATCAATGAGGGCAGAAGGTGATGAGATAGTCGGTCCCAGAGCATGTGACCAAGTTGTTCGGATCATCATAGGCATAATTGTAATATTGGGGACACACATTCTTAAATAATCCAGAGATATTAATGGGTCTGCGCACCTGGGAATTTCCATAGGAATCTGTGCAGCAATGGCACTGGGAATATTGTAGCTATCTACGAGGCTCATGTTGTAGAAGTATTGGGTGGAATATATAATAAAAAGACGATCGATATTTTATTATATTAAAAAAAATATAATACACAATTTAGTTAAAAAAAGTTATTCAAAACTAAAAATATATAAATAAATAATTTTCCATTGCAATGAGAATAAAAATATATAAATAAATAATTTTTCATTGCTATGAGAATAGAGTTAGTAAGAGGAAACTTTGCAATGAGAATAGAGGTACTATGCAGAAACTATGTAATATTCATGATTAATGCATGATATGTGGAAGTTTTCAAGAAAATCTGGAAGTTATATAATGGTAAATATCATTGTATGTGGTATGGGAGTTAAAATACAAATATTTTCATAATTGTGAAAGTATGGAAGTTATATAATGGTAAATATCATTGTATGTGGTATGGGAGTTAGAATACAAATACTTACTTTCAAAATTGTGTTTGGACTCGATATTCATTGGCATTAAAAAAAAATTGTTCTGGTTCAAAAGAATTTTGTTATGAGTGAAGAACATAATTTAACTTTTGAATAATGTTACTATGTTTAATTTAACTTTCGAATACTGTGTTCAAACAATAAGTTCTTTATTTTACAAATAAATAAATTCAACACTGATGTTGATGGCTCATAATGTTTCACCACTGCCTATCTTCTATTTTATTCTTATTTTTTTATACAATTTTATTTTATTTTTTCCAAAAGAGTAAAATAATATAGGTTGGTTATTTATGGTTAGGAAATTATCATTTTCCATTTAAAAAAAGTGAAAAGTATGCTCATAATCAATATTTAATTAAATATTTGTATTATGGTTAATTAAATATTTTTATGATCACAGTATGTTTTATTGATTCATTTCCATACATATACATAAAATATCAAGTGTAAATGAATTTAATTTATTCTCTATATGAAATTTATATTAAATATTTTATTTGAAATAAAAAATTAGATCAAATATTTTACTTAAATTTGGATTACTAATTTTATATTTGTTAAAGTATTATTAACAACTTTAATTATGTCATTATAACTAAATTTCTTAATATTTTCATATTCATATTTCAAGAAATTTAAATATTCTTTACTATTATGTAGAGTTGGTTATCATAAATAAATTTGATTGGAGGCTCATACTGAACATAAAAAACCATGTCTCTATTATGTTTATAAACTTACTATTATGTAGAGTTGTTTATCATAAATAAATTTGATTGGAGGCTCATATTGAACATAAAAAACCATGTCTCTAGTATGTTTATAAACTTTTCCACAGTTTAAATCCAAATCCATAGGATTCCGTGCCATTTTTCCTTCCATTTACCTATTGGTGGCACCATGGTATTTGTTTTTGTAGCTGGAAGGTACATATTAGAGACATTATGAAAGAAACACACATGATCAATGAACATACTTCTCAAAAATCAAATATTATGGGATTCCTCGAACTACCATGTTGTACCATGTTGTAGCTCTACGAAGTTTAAATTTCATTTTTTTTCTAAGACAAACATCAAAAAATTTCATAACTATTTTACTTCTTTCTTCTATGCTACTATTTCCTATACTACTGCCTAATGGCATTTCCTTTCCAACATTTAGTACAATTGCTAGTTAATAAGAACATAAACTTACAATATAACAATATGTTTAACCATGGATATTCACATCCACTTTGTCATTCATATTGTTAACTTGTAAATAGATTTTTTACAATACTATGGGGCAATATCATGGCTCATCAATACAACATGCCCAAAAACCATCTCTCATTTCACACTCAAAATATTTTATAAATATTTTACTTTACACCTCTATCACATGAAAATATATATTTCACCATATAAATTAAAATAATAATTTTGTAACCATATTTAAATTTCCTTAATAAACACAAAAAACTTAATACTTACAATATAATAAGATTTTTAACATGGATATTCACCATCACTTTACCATGGATATTATTAAACGTACCATACCACATGCCAATACGATGACTCATCAGTACCACATGCCGAAAAATCATCTCTCATTTCACAATTAAAGTAATACTTTCAATTAACAAGACTTTTAACCATGGATACTCACCCCACTTTACCATGGGCAAATAGCATGGCTCATCAAAACCACATGCCAAAAATTCATCTCTCCTTTCACATTCAATATATATATATATATATATATATATATATATATATATATATATATATATATATATATATATATATATATGCTTTAATATCCAGTTATATTATGTTATATAAACATTTTCACTTTCTCAAATTACATAAAAATAAAAAATAAAATTATTAATTAAAACATTTTGACTAGGTAAAATTATATTAAAATAAAAATTAAACTAAAAAAAAAATTAATAATTAAACCACCCTAGATCAATCTTAACTGGGGATCTATCAAGCTCTGAGAGGAATCAAATTTCTAGAGGTGTGGGTTTGCATCTTGAGATATTTGATCCTTCCAGTGCATGATAGATCTAGAGATAGATTGTAACATCCATATCGTACAAGCTCCTGTAAAATCTTATTATAATTACCACGTGAAGATATTTAAAATTTAATGAATGTCAAGAATTGGTTAATTAATATTCACCCTTTTGATTCATCATAGATCTATGGTATATATATATATATATATCCATTAAGTATTCATAGAAATATTAGTTTTATTAAGATTAATGTCTCGTAACTCCATGGTTACGATAAGTAAGCATCAAGAATCAGTTAGAAGTTAAATGAATTCTTGATCCTTCCATATTAATGGCCAATGTAAAAATTGTGAAAACATTATATATTACGGATTTGAAAAACTGAAGGGATAGTGGGGCGAGGTTTGGGAAGTCTTTCATCGAGCACTGATAAATAGTCTACATTTCACTCTAAACCCACGAATAGGGTTTGCAGGGCCTATAAGCGTAGAAGCTGGGTGACATATACTCCTTGTTGACCTCAGTCTCCTCTTCACACTGGGTCAAGCAAGAGCTACCAATCGTAATTAAAAGCATGCAGCCTTCGAAATCATGGACTACTGAAAGGAATCTTGACTACAGAAGGGATTGACGAGATACATTGTATTAAGAGATAAGTAACTACATTCTTTTTTAGAAGAATAGGTAGTTCTTGAGATTCTTTGAAGTATATCATGCTGTTGTGATTTGTTACATATGTCATTTTTGCATGGAAATATTAAGAGAATATGATATATTTATGGAAATACATATATATATATATATATACATATATATATATATATATACATATATATATATATATATATATATATATATATATATACATATATATACATATATACATATATATATATATATATATATATATATATATATATATATATATATATATATATAGCTGCATGCAGTAATGAAAAAATACATATAAATGATACGGAATCCATGAAGTTTAATACGGAACCCATGAATTTGAATGCACTTGAATGTTTCATAAAAAGAAGATAAAGAAAATATATGTATATGTAATAGATAAAAGATAACTTTGCTTGTCTTTATATACACACATCGTATGTAAGAAAAGATAAGATGCATACTATTTTTTAAAAGGGATTTCATACTGGTGTATGAAATGATAAGAAATCCAAGTTATTTCTTGAAAATGAATACAGATTAAAGAGGGTAATTCATGAATATATTTCATGGGTTGGGAGATAAGTTAATGAGTTTTTATTGGAAGAAAAGTCATGAAGAACCAATAATAGTTTCAAATAATTGTTTCTTTGGGAAAGGTCATGTTGAAGCTTGTGTGAAAGGAATAATTTTTCTTGGGAAAATATTATGTTGTTTTAGATATGTTGTTCTTACTTGAAAAGAATAAATTCTTGAAAAGAGTGTATGGCTAGATGAATTGTGTTGATTTCTTGATTTAGGTGTATATAAGGTTAAGCTAACCTTTTTATTGTTTCCTAGTTTTATGCATAAAAGAAGGTCATCTATGATAATTTCTTGAAAGGGAAGCATAAGAAGCTTTCAAGTATAAAGACAACAAAACTAGGTTATGATAACTTCATGTTGCAAATGAAGTATGCATTTGTTTACATGAAAGGAATAGTTAATGATGGTAGAATTCTAAGAAGGGAATAATGTGTTGCCTACGTTAAAGAAGAGTTAAATTATGATAAGCTCTTGCATGCACAAAGAATAGTGATTTTTTTGGAGATTTATGTTCTTTGCATGGATAGAATATCTATTGAGCTATATCCATCTCGAAAAATTATATGTGAATACATTATGCTATCATAATCATGTTAGTTTTCTGTCAGAATAAGATCATTTATATGCATGCAAGATTTGTATTATCTTTCATTGGAAAGAATATACAGTTGTATGTGGGAAATGATAGCATGTTTACTTAGCCTACATTGGGAAATATTCTTTGGAAAAGAAGATGAATTACATGTACAGAAACTAAATTAATGTTTTGGTTTCCTTGAAATATATATACGGGTAATGTTGGTATAATCTTTGGAGAATAAGACATGTATTCTTATGCTTTATTCCATTAGTTTTATGGAAAAGAAACCATGTATTTGCATGCCTGTTATGTTATATTTTCTCAAAAAGGAAACATGTGTTTGCATGCTCTATTGTGTTAAGTATTCTTTTGGGAAATTCTTTTGGGAACTATATGCGTTGCATGCATAGGAACAACATTCATCGTGTTAGCTTTATTATATTTGCATGCTCCAAAAGCAATAGATGAAGGGCTGGTTCTTTTGTTAAAGTTTAAGTAACTCGAATGCATGTTGTGTCATTTTCAATTAAAGGAATTCGTGGACATTTGTAGTGATTTGTATTGTATAAATGTGAGCGTGTGCGAGAAGTGTCATAACAATGTGGGGATTATTTTGACATGAATTGATAACTACTTGCTTACACTAAGGTAGTGATGTTAGAAGAAAGCATGTTGTGATACTGTATTCACATCTCATGTACGCACATGAATAAGTGTTAAAGGATCGCTTAAATATTGATTATTGATTGATTGAGGCTTTATCTAATCATGCTATAAAATTTGTTTGTTGACATCAATGACAGGAAATGATGGTGACTTATGAAAAGGAAATATTATGCTTAACATGGTGGCAGGTAAACGATTAATGGTTCATGAAAATGAGTGTGAGTTGCATGATGGTCCATTAGACGATGGTACGTGGTAGGTAGATCTATGCCACAAGGGTATGAATATATGAAGATATGAAGATTAGTGGGTATATTCTATCATAATTGTTGTAATGGCTTTAAGCTATATATTTGTATATTTCCTTGTAAGATTTATAACAATGGTTAGGGGATGGTCTCCCTTATAATCCATTGAGTGAGGGGTGAACACCCTCACGAGCGTTTAATAATAAAATTAAACATTTGTTGGTTTTCACCTTACAAGGTTTCCAAGGTATATTGGTGTTTAATGATGTGATTGATTATTGTGTCAAATTGATTATGTTGATTACTTTCTTGCTGTGATGTTCATAATGTCAAGTATGTGATGGCTACATGAATAATGAAATGAATTCAAGGTCATATCATATAGTTTTATGTTATTGTACCAAAATAGAGGTTGTTAATGATTAAGCAACTTACTATTCTTATTCTAAGGTTACACTATGAACTGGTGAACTTTCTATCTAATGATTAGTAAGGAATATTTAATAGTGATTTGGATAGTTACCCGTGGGTAATTTTTATAATTTTTTTAAAACTCCTTTCATTTCCATATGAGGTTATCGGTGTATATTACAAGTGGTATCAGAGCTAAAGGTTGCAGCACTGGCGCCTTTGGGATTTTTTAAGCGAAAAGAAATTGAGTTATGCTACTAATGGACATCAGTTAAGGTATGATTCTAGAAATCTACATATTGATTGACATATGATTCTAACAATATACATATTGATTGATATATATAGTAGTCTACTTTTGACATGAGATGTGTGATTCATGTTTATAACTACATTGAAGAGTAATAAGTAATAAATGCTTCTTAAAAACGGTTTTCATAACATTAGAATCCTGTTGAGGATAAAAGACAATAAAACCTTTGTTTTACTTATGAACAACCTGAGTACTCACTAGTGAAAGTGAGAGTTGACTATTAAAATTTGGGTATATGACATATTACTCATACATTTAATGAACATAATTAAAGCTACCATGCACTACTTGAAAAAGATGAATATATATAGTGATGGTGTGTGAAACCAATGCATGAATACAAAAGATAGGGAAAGTCCTTGAAGAGGACGATAGAGTGTTTTAAAATGAAATTGAATGAACCCTTTCAGATGTTAAAAATACACAATGGGTCAAGTAGTGAGACTTGAATATAATGAATAGTTTTTGAATGAGTCATGTCATGGATGCATTAAGATTATTAGTGGCATTGATTAGTTAGTGTTGTGTGACTAACAAATAAAACCTATATGGATGAATTGGTTTTGATTAAAGATTATTGCAAGTTGTGAACAAGTAGTTACTTCATGTGTCAGACTGTTAGTAACAATACACTACTGGAATTGGAAATGTTGGACTATTACTCTTGGGACTGTTACCCTAACCGTTATTCATATATACACATTAATGAATATTTGTATATAATTGTATGCATGAAACTAAAATTATTTTGAAAGTGAATATTTTTTTTAACAATGCATATCTATGATTAGGGTCGTTGATGAGATTAAGCATGGTTAGCTTACTGGCAACAAGAAAATCTGTGAAAGTAAAATGTTGCAGTGAAAATTGCAATGGTAATTGATAAAGTATCATGTTATAATGTGCATGATTGTGTTATCTGGGAAATAATAATGTATAACACATGGTATCATGTTATAATGTGCATGATTGTGCTATTTGGGAAATAATAATGTATAACACATGTATGTTATTAATGTTCCCTGTTAATATAGATATGATTGGACCCATGTGGAGGGCCAAATATGATGTATGATGTATATAAAGTATCTTTTTCTTTACGTATAAT
This sequence comes from Pinus albicaulis, assembly GCA_034641835.2. Classification (NCBI taxonomy): domain Eukaryota; kingdom Viridiplantae; phylum Streptophyta; class Pinopsida; order Pinales; family Pinaceae; genus Pinus; species Pinus albicaulis. The sequence continues at coordinate 764,360,893 of CM076583.1, read as the reverse complement.
GTGCATATAGTTCATTATGTAATTTAATATGGGAAAGAATGCTAAAAGAGAAATTTAAAATGCCGGAAAATTGTCAACAATTGTGAAAGGCTAGAAGGCCTTGGGTTGATGGTGGTTGCTTGCCCAAAGAGGTTGATGGAACTTTCCTTCTCGTATTTCCTCTCCCTAGAGATAGATATCTCATTAAGGGAAAAGATTTGGCCAACATGGTGAAGAGGAAAAACCTGAGGCAACTTTATTGATTTTGCAGCCTATTGGAGGTGGCCCAAAATTCGTCATAGACGGGACGCTGTCAGAGGAATAGGCATGAAGTTGCCTAGAGAAATCCTATACTGGACCTTGAGTGGTCATTGGAATTATCGAGCTGGTTTTCCAGTGGAATTCCATATAGGAACTGGAATGGTTTTTTGTCAAATAACTGTCTGGATGTGAAAATGACTCGATTTGGTTGTGGAAACCAACTCCCATGGGTTGAGAGGAGAATTTTATTTACCATTGTGGTTCTCATAGTGGAACAAGTTAAGAAATTTGTTATGTGTTATATTAAAATGAATTTTTATATGATTATGTAAATATCTTATGTAGATATTGAGAGGAAAGGAGCCTAGTGCTTGAAAAGGAATTACTGAAAGTATAAGTTCCTTTATTTTATTACTATTCTTTTGAATGTCTTAGAAAATGCTAGGACAATATGCTGATGGTGCATTGATTGACCATTTGTACGATTAGAGAGCTAGGTGCTATCTGAGTACTTTTTGAAGTACTGTGTGGATGTCTTTAGCGGGAGCTAAGACAATGTGCATGTGGTGTAGTGATTTATAATTTTTATGTTTTATCATGAATAAAGGGTTGGTGCTCTCTAAATACTAGGAAGAGTACTGTGACTAAAATATCACTTGAAATTACATGAATGAATGATAGTTTAGAGTATTTCATTTGATTGGAAATGGTGTGACTAATGTGATTGAATTTGTTAGTCATACATTACAAGCTACTTTCCATGGAGTGTTGATGGGGTGTTCAACCATTCTCAGAGAGGTTGTGTAAAATTCATCATTACTTCCAATAGTAATTGGTAAGTAATGGTAAGTTGGCATAGAGATTTTTATATATTTTTATGAATTTGAATAATGGATAAGTGGTTATAAATGGAAATCGAATATTTTTGAGCTATACATGCTTATGACTATGGATAAAAACATTATTGTTTCAATTAATTACATTTAAGGAAAATAAAGTGTTTCATTGTGAAGGGGAAGCACCCCATTTGGGTTTTTTGTATTATTATATCATGATTATAAGTTTAAGTTTCAGTGAGAGAAGCACACTGAGGAAGGTATTCTCTTTAAGGGGGGAGTATGTAACATCCACATCGTATAAGCTCCTGTAAAATATTAATATAATTACCACGTGAAGATATTTAAAATTTAATGAATGTCAAGAATCAGTTAATTAATATTCACGCTTCTGATTCACCATAGATCTATGGTATATATATATATATCCATTAAGTATTCATAGAAATATTAGTTTTACCAAGATTAATGTCTCATAACTCCATGGTTACGATTTAGTTAGCATCAAGAATTATTTAGAAGTTAAACAAATTCTTGATCCTTCCATATTAATGACTAATGTAAAAATTGTGAAACCATTATATATTATTGATTCGAAAAACTGAAGGGATCTTGGGGGGAGGTTTTGGAAGTATTTCACTGAGCACTCATAAATAGTTCACATTTCACCGTAAACCCGTGAATGGGGTTTGCAGGGGCTATAAGCGTAGAAGCTTGGTGACATATACTCCTTGTTGGCCTCAATCTCCTCTTCACACTAGGTCAAGCAAGAGCTTCCAATCATAATTAAAAGTGTGCGGCCTTCAAAATCATGGAATACTGAAAGGAATCTTAACTACAGAAGGGATTGAAAAGATACATTTTATTAAAGATAAGTAACTACATTCTTTTTTAGAAGAATAGGTAGTTCCTGATATTCCTTGAAGTATATCATTTTGTTGTGATTTGTTACATATGTCATTCTTGCATGGAAATATTAAGAGAATATGATATATTTATGGAAATAAATATAGCTATATATAGATATAGTTGCATGCAGTAATGAAAAAATACATATAAATGATACGGAATCCATGAAGTTGAATGCACGCGAATGTTTCATAAAAAGAAGATAAAGAAAATATATGTATATGTAATTGATGAAAGATAACTTTTCTTGTCTTTATATACAGACATTGTATGTAACAAAAGATAAGATGCATGCTATCTTTTAAAAGGGATTTCATATTGGTGTATGAAATGATAAGAAATCCAAGTTATTTCCCTAAAAATGAATACAGATTAAAGAGGGTAATTCGTGAATATATTTCATGGGTTGGGAGATAAGTTAATGATTTTTTATTTGAAGAAAAGTAATGAAGAACCCATAATAGTTTCACATAATTTTTTCTTTGGGAAAGGTCATGTTGAAGCTTGTGTGAAAAGAATAATTTTTCTTGGGAAAATATTATGTTGTTCTTACTTGAAAAGAATAACTTCTTGAAAAGAGTGCATGGCTCGATGAATTGTGGCGACTTCTTGATATAGGTGTATACAAAGTTAATCTAACCTTTTTATTGTTTCCTAGTTTTATGCATAAAAGAAGGTTATCTATGATAATTTCTTGAAAGGGAAGCATAAGAATCTTTCAAGTATAAAGAGAAAAAAACTAGGTTATGATAACTTCCTATTGCAAATTAATTATGGATTTGTTTACATGAAAGGAATATTTAATGATGGTATAATTCTAAGAAGGGAATAGTGTGTTTCCTACGTTAAAGAAGAGTTATTATGATAAGCTCTTGCATGCACACAGAATAGTGATTGTGTTGGAGATTTATGTTATTTGCATGAATAGAAGATCTATTGAGCTATATCCATCTTGAAAAAGTATATGTGAATACATTATGCTATGATAATTAATATGTTAGTTTTCTCTCGGAATAAGATCATTTATAGGCATGCAAGATTTGCATTATCTTTCATTGGAAATAATATACAGTTGTATGTGGCAAATGATATCATGTTTAGTTAGCCTACATTGGGAAATATTCTTTGGAAAAGAAGATGAATTACATGTACAAAAACTAAAGTAATGTTTTCGTTTTGTTGAAACATATATACGAGTAATGCTGGTATAATCTTTGGATAATAAGACATGTATTATTATACGTTATTCCATTAGTTTTATGGCAAAAAAACCATGTTTTTGCATGCTTATTATGATATATTTCCCCTAAAAGGAAACATTTGTTTGCATGCTCTATTTTGTTAAGTATTCTTTTGGGAAATTATTTTGGAAACTTTATGCATTGCATGCATAGGAACAACATTCATTGTGTTAGCTTTATTATATTTGCATGCTACAAAAGCAATAGATGAAGGGCTGGTTCTTTTGTTAAAGTTTAAGTAACTCAAATGCACGTTGTGTCATTTTCCATTAAAGGAATTCCTGGACAGTTGTAGTGATTTGTCTTGTACAAATGTGAGCATGTGCGAGAAGTGTCATAATAATGTGGGGATTATTTTGACATGAATTGATAACTACTTTCTTACACTAAGGTAGTGATGTTAGAAGAAATCATGTTGTGATATTGTATTCACATCTCATGTATGCACATGAATAAGTGTTAAAGGATCGCTTAAATTTTGATTATTTATTGATTGAGGCTTTATCTAATCATGTTATAAAAGCTTGTTGATGACATCAATGATAGGAAACAATGGTGACTTATGAAAATGAAATATTATGCCTAACATGGTGGCAAGTAAATGATTAATGGTTCATGCAAATGAGTGCAAGTTGCAGGATGGTCTATTGTACGATGGTACGTGGTAGGTACATCCATGCCACCAAGATATGAAGATATGAAGTTTAGTGGGTAGATTCTATCATAATTATTGTAATGGCTTTAAGCTAGATATTTGTATATTTCACTGTAAGATTTATAACAATGGTTAAGGGATGGTCTCCCTTATAAGCCATTGATTGAGGGGTGAACGCCCTCACGAGCATTTAATAATAAAATTAAAAGTTTGCTAGTTTTCACCCTACAGGGTTTCCAGGGTATATTGGTGTTCAATGACGTGATTGATTATTGTGTCAAATTGATGACGTTGATTCCTTTCTTCTTGTGATGTTCATAATGTCAAGTATGTGATGACTACATGAATAATGAAATGAATGCAAGGTTACATCATACAGTTTTATGTTAATGTACTACAATGAAGGTTGTCAATATTTAAGCAACTTACTATTCTTATACTAAGGTTACACTATGAACTGGTGAACTTTCTATCTAATGATTAGTATCAAATATTTAATAGTGATTTGGATAGTTACCTATGGGTAATTTGTATAATTTTTTTTAAACTCGCATTTCCATGTGAGGTTGTCAATGTATGTTACATAGATCTAAGATAAATTAATAGTAGTCAATAAAAAAAATAGATTACTAAATTTAGCCTTGATAAAATACTTAAAAAATGATAAAAAATTATGATTATATAAAAAAATAATAAAATCGCACATATAAATTTTAATTATTATTTTTACAAAGTAACACAAATTATACTATGCATTACATGATCATATATACATTTAATATTAATCATGTGCAAATAAAGTTCAATATTAAATGATATTTGTTTTTTTCATAGTTAAGATAAACATTTTTAATGTTTTCTACATGGGAAAATTTACCCAAAACAAATATCAATTAGTGAGAGCAAGTAGTTTTTTTTGCGATGAAGGTGTGCCATAAATGTTCTTTAATTATGAAAAAAACAAAAAGTTATAAATACCTAAAAAAACACATTTTTGGGCAAAATTATAAGGACTAGCATATATACTTAGGGAATCATATCTTAATAAGGCTCAATATTTTACTACCCCACTTTTCTAACCAACTAAACCCATTAAAAATAGTTTATGACACATGAATGTTAGTCTCTTTCTTCACTCATGTCAAGGGAACTATTATGGTATACCCACAAAGGAATTTAACCTCAGCTTAACCTTGAACTAAACCCATTAAAAATAGTTGATGGCAAATGAATGTTATCTTTTTCTTCACTCATGTCAAGGGCACTATTATGGTATACCCACAAAGTGATTCAAGGTGAGCTTAACCTTTCATTATAATTGTAGCACAATTAAGGTAAATGAATTATAATTTCAATTTCAAAACCAATTTGTATAAAAAGGGTTAGTGCTTAATATTGATTTATGTCATCTATGGTTATGTCAAAATAACCTTGATATAAGAATTTTCAAGTCATTTGCATTATTTTTTCATCATATATTTTATAATAAATAAATTATTAGCCATTTATATTGCTATTTAGTTTGTAAAATTTCACTACAAATTAATTCATAGAAATAAAATGAGTACAATATATAAATACATAAGGAGAATGTTATGGAGACCTAATTTGGGAATGTTACAGAAATCTAATTTATATCAATGTAATAATTTTAATATGATAAATTATTAATTTGGTTAAAGTTTTTGGTATTTTCTCCTCAATTCAAGCATATATTTTTTTTGAAATAATTATCTATATTTTACTACTATCATAATAATAATGATAATAATAATAATTCAATATAAAAAATAAATATGTTAATAATAAAGTAGGGATATGTTAATAGATATCTATTTCATATAAAGTAAACTTACAATCAAGGTTGGTATTTGTTTAAAGTTAGATGTTACTTATAGGTATATAACTCCCCCACTTTATTACTTTAGATGATGATTTATAAAGGATGTTGATTTAATAGACTCATTTTATTATTTTTGTGATTGTATGTATAGAATATGTCATTTATCTCAAAAATAATATTTCATATATTGAATTGCTAAAATCCCTTAAAACATAATATTTAATAATCAATCAACATCAAATCAAATCTAATGTATATAGCATGCTTATTAACAAATATTTTTAAAAGCTTTATTTTACCTATATGAATAAAAGTTATATATATATATATATATATATATATATATATATATATATATATATATATATATATATTTAATTTTTAAAATCAATAATATTATATTTAAAAATAAATTTTTTAAATAAAAAGATTTCTTTTGAAAATTTCAAACAGGTGTTGCAATGAAGGAAAACTCTCTATATAAGTAATATTACATTGAACAATTAATTCTTACAATATGTTTCATTCAAAATATTTATATGATATCAAAGAAATAATATAGTATTTAAATGCTAAATTAAAAACATGTCAAATAATATTTGTATGCTTTATATAAAATAAAAATAAAAATAAATAAATGAAAAAAACTTGTTAACACTATATTTCCATATTGAATATAGAATGACTGAGAAAACAATAATAAATATATTTCACTCTTAATTACTAATAATAAATAAGGTTTTAATCTTTAATTATTCAAATAAAACACTACAAACAAAAGATTAAGTATTATATTTTAATTACCTAAAATCTTATTCTTTATTAATATTATCTTTAATTATTAAAATAAATTATTTAAGTATTATATTTTAA
>CM076583.1:764341796-764349296 GCA_034641835.2 Pinus albicaulis | reverse complement strand
ACTCAGAAGTCCAACCCTCAGTCTAGCTAGGATAGAAAAGACAAAGTCACTGTCCTTTGGAATCCCACTCTAATGGAGATTGATGACAAAGCACTACAGGCATCTCAGGAAGAAGGATCTAAGGAAGAAATGAATTAACCTACCCACATGGAAGAAGAACCAGAGAGTATTGATCTAGGTGATCTGTACATCTTAGCCCTAGAGACTGCATGTAGATACAAGGAATATGACAAGATACCCCCCAGGAAGATTGAAAGCCTTGAAGTTGTACATTTTTTGGCTCAGCAACACAACTCTCTAGGAACTCAAGCAGGAAGCCCTTGGGATGGAAAAAATATCATAAAAGAGTAAAAGAAAAGAGGGCGTAGAAAAAATATGCAAAGAATCATCATTGTGGGAGAAATACTAGTTGAATCTGGGTGATACCCCAAGCTGACCAAGTTCTTATGGCCAGTCTCCCACAGTTCTCAATGAAGCTTATCTCATGGAACATCCAAGGGCTCAATAACCCTGCCAAGCACTAAATGATCAGGAACATGATAAAGAAAGACATATCAACTATTTTTTTCATGGAAGAAACCAAATGTACTAGTATCACCATCGACACCATCATATCTAGGTTATGGAATGGGTGCAACACCATAGCGGTTAATGCCTCAGATGCCTTGGGTGGTTTGGCCATTTCCTGGGATCCCCTGCTCATCTCTCTTTCTGAAATTCAGGCTTCTCATAATTTCATTTAGGCTTATTTTTACTTGATTGGCACCAACATCCATGGTCACCTCACCAATGTGTACTTCCCTCAAACCCCTCTTCAGAAAATATCCATTCTCAACTCCCTTGACATCCTTAACTCTACCAGGCATCATCCTATCTGGATCGTTGGAGGTGACTTCAACATGATTACTAAGATTGAGGAAAAAAAAGGAGGACGCCCCAGGCTTGAGATTGACGGTCTCAGATTCAAATATTTCATTCAAAGAAATTGAATGATTGATCTTCCCTTTTCTAATGGTATGCATACTTGGAACAACAAAAGATCTGGCTCACAGCAGATTGCCTCAATATTGGACCCTTTCCTCATCTCAGACAATGTGATCCATTTGGGAGGTGACATCTATTCTTACATTCTTCCGTCTATCGGTTCTAATCACTGGCTAATCCTCTTGTAGTGGGCGCATCCCACAGCTACTAAAAATCGACCATTCTGGTTTTCTCATCCGAACTTCAAAGACTTGGTCACCACTTGGTGGAGTGGTTTCACTCCACCTGCTGGCTCCAAAATGTATCAATTCCGACAAAAACTTAACCATCTCAAATGCTCTCTTAGCAAATGGAACCATTCCACTTTTGGGAACATCTTTTAGCATCAAAAGGAACTGGAGCAGCAAATGTCTGATCTATAGCTTCACATCATTCAAGAGGGTAGATAAGACTCTCTGGCTCCCTAAGAAAACATCCTCCTCACCAAACTAGATGAGCGATGGCTGCAAGAGGAAATACTATGGAAAAAAATGTCAAGAATTCAATGGCTCAAAGAACGGGAGAAGAACACCAAATTCTTCCATCGCTCCACCATTCAACAATGTATGGATAACTGTATTTGAATTCTCAACAATAGTCAAGGGGATTGGCTAGAAGAACATGAGGATATCGAAAAAGAACTACTTGGTCACTTCAAGCATATCCTTCATGGACCTCCAGAAAGTCGGCTTCAAGTAATCGGCAAGATCACTCAGCATATCCCAAAGGTTGTCACTGATGAGCACAATCAAATGTTACTCAAATTGGTCTCCCTTCAAGAAGTTGAACAGGCTATGGCTAAGCTTAAAAATGGAAAGACTCCTGGTCCCGACGGCTTCAATTCAAACTTTTTCCACTTCTTTTAGGAAAGCATCAAGTTGGAAGTCTTGGATTTGGTAGAGGAATGTAGAAGTATGCATTGGATCCTCCCGTCACTCAATGCAAACTTTCTAGCCCTCATCCCCAAAGAAGAGCACTCTGTCACTCTAGACAAGTACAGATCGATCGCCTTGTGCAATGTCATCTATAAGCTAATCTCCAAAGTAATCACTAACAGGCTCAAACCTCTCCTCCCTCTACTCATTTCTCTAGAACAGATAGGCTAGGTGGAAGGCCGATAAATCCTGGACGAGATAATTCTCACCCATGAAGTCATCCATTCTCCGAAGCATTTGAAGAAAGTAGGTATACTCTTAAAAATTGACCTCTCTAAAGATTTTGACAAACTGAGATGGGATTACACCAACCAGATGCTCTTGGATTTTGGCTTCAGCCCCACCTGGACTTGGTGGATCATGAGCCTCATCTCTTCACCTTTTTATTCCATTCTTGTCAATGGGGCTCCTTCTCCCCCTTTCACCCCCTCTCGAGGCATTCGTCAGGGGGACCCTCTCTCACCCTTCCTCTTCGTTCTCATGGCAGAAGGTCTGAGACGACTCATCCAACATGCAGCCTCTTCCCACTCTCTTTTGGGTATATCTATCAATGACAATCATCCCATCACTCATTAACAATTTGTGGATGATAATATGTTGTTCAGTCACCCCTCTATTCAAGAAGCCATCACCTTCAAGTCATTACTGGAAATTTTTTCTGAAGCCTCGGGCACCACCATCAATGCAGCGAAATCTCAAATCTTCTTTTTTAATACCCCAACCATCATTTAGTGCAATGTTTCCAAAATTATAGGCTTATCCATAGCCAATCTGCCCTCTGAATACCTTGGTGCTCCTCTCATTGAATCAGCCATCAAGCATTTCTCCTGGAAAGAAATTTTCAACAAATTAGATGCCCACCTATCATCTTGGACCGAGAGATCGCTCAATATCGCTAGCCGACTGGTCTTGATCAAAGAAGTCCTCCAATCCATGCCCCTTTACCTCTTCTCAGTGTTGGGAGCTCCTAAATGGGTTCTAAAAAATATCAGAAATATGCAACGAAATTTCCTTTGGGGAAGTTCTGGTTTAAATAAAAAATGGGCTTTGGTGAAATGGTCAGATGTGTGCACTCCAAAACTAGATTGGGGACTAGGGCTAAGGGATCCAAACCATAGAAACATAGTAATGGGCACTCAAATTTGGTGGAATTGGTTTTCCAATCCTCACACTCCCTGGGCCCAATTATGGATAGCCAAATATTCCAACAATAGGCCTCCATAAGATCTTATTCGACTTGTTTTTGAGGACTTTGGATCTCTCATCTGGAACGTAACAAAGAAACACAGGGCTATCATCCAAGAGCATAGTTTCTGGGAAATCAGATGAAGAGCCTCTGCTCGCTTCTGAGAGGAGTCATGGCAGCAATTTCGCAAACTGGCGGACCTCTTCCACAGACCTAGATGGAAAGCTAGTCTACAAGCTCAAGTGAACAATCACGTAAATTTCTTCTGGAAACCCCCTTCTATCTCTGGATATTGTCAATGGTTCCTAGCTACTCAATGGTAGGAGAAATGGAAGGAGGAACTATATGAGGAGATTGACAAGGAACTAAGCAAAAGGAAGATCTGGATATACTTCTTTGGGGCCACAATACTCACAGTACATTCTCCACCCGAGAAGCTTACCACTTGATCTTTTCTGCTACTCAGGACCCCCAGGATATGTTATGGACTCAAATTTGGAGACCAGACATCTTGCCTAAAATCTCCACCTTTCTTTCACTACTTAACAAGAAAAGGATTCTCACCTGGGAAAATCTCCTCAAAAGGGGCTTCATAGGCCCTTTAATATCTCCCAATTGCCTGCAGCATACTGAAACCATCTCTCATCTAATGGGCACCTACTCGCTGGCTAACAACTTATGGGATAATATGGCCATCCGGTGTAGAAGATCTAGTAGAATCAAAGCCGACATTTCTAATACAATTAGACATTGGCCTACTGATCCCTTCAATAGCAAGTTGCTCAACATTCTCTGGACCCTTCTTCCTGGGTTCCTTCTCTTGTTGGTCTGGAAGGAAAGGAATATGTGTATCTTCAAAAATCAAATCACTCCTTTGGATTCTATCTGGACCAATCTGTGTGTAAACCTTTAAGAGACTTTGTCCCTGCACCATTGGCAAGACTCAGACATTCCAAATCTGCCTCCAGAAAGCATCATCTAGGCGAATTGGAATCTTTCCATCCCCAATCACCCCATCGCTATCTGGGCTCCCTCAGGCCATCTAGATTCGCCCACCTCCTAGATTCCCCCAACTCGTGGTCTGATCAAGATGAATTTTGATGGGGCCTGTAAAGGCAATCCTGGTGCATCTTGTTTTGGTGGAATCTGTAGAGACTCAATAGGGACCTCCCTTGTCATCTTCTTTGGCTCAATAGGATGGGATTCAAACAATTCAGTGGAATTGGAAGGCCTTTTACAGGGGCTCTATCTTGACCAGGAGCACAATTTCTTCCCCCTAGAAGTGGACGAAGATTCTCAAATTTTCATCAATGTTGCCACTCATCTCCTCTTGGAAGCTTCCGCCTCCAAGTTATCTAAGAGTTGGAATCTTGCAGAAAGGTTTCATCAACATAAGCAATGGCTTCAAACTCAGTGAGAAATCTCCTTCAAGCATGTTAAACGCTCAACTAACAGGGTATCAGATCTCCTAGTCAACAAAGGAGTCAAGCAAGATCTATCTCTTTTTTCTTGCCCTCTCGCTAGTATCAATGATGCTTCTCTCATTCAGGAATGCACTCAACTGGTTAAAAATGAAGCCATGCCCTAGATGCAGGTGCTTAAATCGATACGAGAGGTGGCATCTCTGTTGTGTGGCACATGGCCTAGCCACATGGCCACGCATGGGTCTTGTCCTGCAGCTCATAAATCCACCAGGTGCTCACCTCCCACAAACACTGATGTCTCTGTCTCTTGCTTTAATGCCTGTCTAGTCTACAGGCCTAAGAACTACTTCATGGTACCGCTCCCTTCACTGGCATTCGCCTCTTGTAGCCTCCGTTTCTCAGCTCTCTTTTCTCAGAGCTCCTCTTCACCCTTCAATATCCTCTGTGACTTTCATCTTCAGCTGACCTCGCTTCCTCTACACACAAACCATCCCACTGCCTCACTGCCTCTGCACACCAGCCACCCCATTGCCTCAATGCCTCTGCATTCCAGCCTTCCCACTATCTCACCCCTTTCTCATGCTCATTCTTGCTCAAGTATTTTGTAGACGCATAGGATGCAGTGTCGTCAAGGTCATGGCAGGGGCCAATCCTCATGCTTGCCCATCTCAATTCATGAAGACGATCGCTCCCTTCCTCCTGAGGACAATTTGTATCAGTTTCATTACGATTGCACCCTAGACTGACCTCGAGTCACAGCCACCCTCACTGTGAGCTTTCAGGAGATGCCTTCGAGCTTTGCTAGCTCTAGTTCTAGAAAACAACTCAGGAAATCATCAATTTCCCTACTCCCCCTCAACACTCTTGGAAATCTGGGGAGCTGTGAGTCAAAATAGGAGTGCATTCCTCTAGCAGTGAAGGCAGTGGTAGCGGCGGTCCAGATCATTCGGTGGATAACAGTAATGTTTATAATGTTTATTAGCAATAATAGTAAAATTTGCATGTCAATGATCCCACTTTGCACAAGATAAATTCAAAGTTAAGATGAATCTATACTGAAACACCTTATATATTTATTATGTTGAATGTTTATTTCCCCTTTAAGGAAAAGGAGAATACCAACCAAGGGATGATTTAATTTGTCATCCATTTAAATGAAACGTCTCATGAAGAGATCGAGCATGCATGTGTTTGTGTTCTCTATCATTGAAGAAGGAAATAGACATTGAAGGAAGAAAGAGATAGATCCGTATCACATAGTTATGTGTGTGCATAATTATTGAGGGAAGAAAGAACCTCATGTAGTACAAAGGAGAATGAAGTTAAATAAAATGAAGGAAGAAAGAGCTTAACTCCACACGAAGGAGAATGAAACTAATGAGAAGATGGAGGAAGAAAGAGAATCACTTTACACAAAGGAGAATGAAATTAAAAATAAGATGAAGGGAGAATTACAATTGAGGCTTGACGGGGTCTTATTTTATCTCTAGTTACTTTTACCAACCTTAGGGAAGTGGGTGACAAAGAAGGATCTACATTGGAACGCTACATGTTCATAATGTAGAGGTAGCTTCCATAGGTAATCCTTGGCTATTACATTTATCTTTATTGGGAAACCAATTTGGAGAATTCCATTTCCATAAAATGTTGGAAATGGAGAAGTGATATATATAACTTTAAGTTATAAATATATATATATATATATATATATATATATATATATATATATATATATATAATTATATATTTTGTGTATTTTATTTTTTTAATTTATTTTAAATCAATTATTTATATAGAATAGTGATGGTTGTATGATGTTCACTATATATATATATATATATATATATATATATATATATATTTATATATATGTATGTATATATTCCTTCTAATCTACTTGTGAGAAGATGATATGGTATCACTAGGATTTATAACTTTAGATGAAGTGAAAATTTAAATTTCTAAACAACACAAGTAAATATTCGCAAATTATATAACTTTTTTAATTTCATAGTATTTTAAGAAATATATATATTAATAATAAAATTTTAATTATCATTCTGTTTTATTAAAAGATCCAAGTTCAAATAATTTTAGTTGTTAATCAAGAGAAAGACAAAACAATATTAAAAAATTGCTCATATATATTTTTTAAATATTAAACTATTTTAAAAACAATATATTAATAAAAATATTTAAATAAAATATTATTAATTAGAAAAAAAATAAAATATTATTAATTAAGAAATTATGATTACATTGTAATTTTTCATTTCCTACCCCCAAAAAAAAAACATTGATGATTCATCTTTCAAAATATATATATCAATTTTGCATTTGCAATTATGATATTTTAAGTAAATGTGTTATATGTAAAATTAATGTTAATTATTGACTTAATAAAGTTTCTATACTTATTTTTAAATAAGACATATATATATATATATATATATATATATATATATATATATATATATATATATATATATATATTTTATCGATGTTAAAGAAAATTAAATTGGTTGATGTAAAAATATTTTTCATAAATACAAAAAAAATGCATTAAATATATATAGAAAGAAAGAGAAAAAAAAGTCCATGTTCTATTGTAGTTGTTCATCATATATATATCTATATCTATATATATATATATATATATATATATATATATATATATATATATATATATATATATATATATACATATATATATACATATATATACATATACACACACACATTAATCTATTTATTTAGTTATTATTGTTAATAGGTTACTGAAACGTAAGTGTCTTGTAGTTAGATTGCATATGTATAAATAGGTGATTTTTATCATTAATACAATAGCTCTTTCATTGTGGAGTTTATTCGGGCCTGTACAGTGGTATCAGAGCCGTTGTGGAGTTTTATATAAACTCCATGCCTAGTGATT
>CM076583.1:764244819-764341696 GCA_034641835.2 Pinus albicaulis | reverse complement strand
CTTATAATATAGGGATAAAGGGACTCGTGTCACCTACTCCAAACCTAAAGACATAATAATGAAAAAGAAAATAAGGATGAAAAAACAATACACTTGTCATAATTGTCATAAACTTATATCTAGTTTAATATTTCTAGCTACATGGTACACAATAACACATGGTACAAAATAACACATTGATTAGTTCAGGTTATATTAAGGTTATCATGGCTAACTTAGAAGGTTAAGTTCAAGTTGATTAGTTCAGGTTATACTAAGGTATATCAAAAGGTATAAGATCACAGATTTCATGGCTAACTCGACCAAACAACTTTGTTTCAACATTGTAGCAATAGAATTCAATATTTTTTAACGACGTCAATATTGAATATGGAAATAATACTCATACAATTGAAAAGAGCTACTCAATCTGACCTATTTCATTGTACATGAATAAACATATATTCATATATTATTGTATGATGTATGTATTTCACAGAGAAATTTTGTAGATCGATATTTTCAATGAACTTTCCACCCATCAAAGGTTCTCTTTATTACCCAACACTTCTTAATTGGAGCAAATAATAAGAGCAAGGTTCATATATGATTACCTGGCATGTCAAATTACCAAAATTAGGCTATGTTACATTGCAAGTAATTAACAACACAACTAGGAGCAGGGGATTGGACTCTCTCACTCTGACAGTAGTGATGAATTTAATAAAAACATGGGCTACAAAATTCTTATACCGAAAAATCAAAATCAAATAAAACTCTTACATTCAAAATCAAAATTATTACAGAAACATTGGGGCACAAAGTTTTACTCCCTTTCTATATGGTTTTTGGCCCTTCCCTGGTTCGGAATGGTTCAGTCTAATCTATCAGTTGGTCAGTCTCACGTAGTCCATATCAGTCTGAAAAGAATAGTGCCAGAAGATGGGTTCCGAAGATCCAGGATATCTTCTTTTCATAAGTAGATTTACTACGGGTATGGAAGGAAAGTGCAGTTGTACCTCCATTCATAGATTGACCCGCCTAATAAGGAAGGCATCGAGTGACCCGCTCGCCATGCGGTGGCGAAGGGAGTAGATAGCCGTAATGTTGGGAGTTGTTAGCTAGGTTCTGGGCCCTTCAAAACCAATTTTCCCAAGCAGGAGGCTAAAGGAAGTGATCCACCTATAGTTTTCACTTTGACTGAAATTTCACCTGCCTAAGAAACATTGGGGCACAAAACTCTGCTATAAAAAATTCATAAAGAATATGCTGGGCTACAAAAATCTGCATTTTGCTAATTTGATCTCATTCAAATTTGCGTATTGAACACAGAACACATTGCGTTACAAAACACATTACAAAACACATTGCATTACGAATTTTTCCCTTGTGAAAAATAGAGGAGCAAGACAAATACCTGGTAATTTTCTCGTTTGAAGTTGCCGCAGACGAATAGCGCAGACGGAAGCAGCCCCAGACCAACAGCAGCAAAAACATAAAAACATGCGAACAAACAGACACAGAAAAATGTGGTAAACAAATAAACTTCATGGGAAATATATTTATAAGAGCTAGTTTGGCCGAACTATTTTAAGAGTAAAAGTTCAGTCAAACTCAAAGTTGGACTGAACTTTTTTTGCCGGTTTTCCCATCTCCGGCAAAAAATTTGTTTTCCCACGCCGTCAATGCACCGTCAATCGAAACAGAAGCATGAGTTCGGCCGAACTTTCTCAGAAAGTTTGGTCGAAATATCAAATAGTTCGGTTGAACTCTATAAAAGGTTCAGCTGAACTATTGCCGAAAAAAATTTATGTCCTTGATTCTCACAAAAGTGTAACCCATCTTCACATATCTTCCCCATTATGAGAAACAAAAACATAGGGAAGACATGATGACCCAAAGTTTTCAAATGTATACAACCTTGTGGAATCATCAAAAATGCCAGTAGCTAAAATATGTCTAGGATCTCTTAGGTCCTTAATTACAACATCATGACATGAGAATTCTATGGTTTTCCCTTCACCTCAATCATTTATATGATAAATAGATAAAATTTTGCTAGATAAGTTAGGAACACATAATACATCATTAAACTGACCATTACCTAGATGAATGGTTCTAGGCCCTAAAACACTATAAGATCTATCATCACCAACATAAATATTTTTGGTGTTATAATCATTTAAAGAAGAAATCATGGATTTATTTGTTTCCATGTGGTAAGAGGCTACAGAATCAATGAGCCACTCATGAGAATAAGAAGAAGAATATACATTCAATGTATAACCTGATCTTGATGGTTGACAACCACATGTAGAAAGTTCCATTCCCAAAGATGAAGTTTAAGAGTTCTCGAAATGGATGTTGTGCTTCTTCATTGCTGCTTCCAAGGCTTCCATATTCTTAAAATGTTTTGACTATACGTGGGCATCACGATTACAAAAGTCAGAATTTTTATTTGTCTTCTTCCCTTTGTTTTTTTTTTCCTTATTAGTTTTTTGAGTTTCTTTTTTAGTTTGCAGCTGAGATTGCTTAAGACCCTTGCTTGGTTTAGGAACATTCTTTTTAGGATGATTTTTCTTATGATTCTTTGGATATGGTTGTTGCTGGGCTGCGAACGATTTCTTAGAAGATTTTCCAGTATTAATAAGACCAAGATGTAAGATTTTTTCTTTTTCTCTTATCAAAGAATCACAAAATGCATCAAAAGAGGGGGACTTGTAGGGTTTTCCTTGACAAATGACGGCTTCTCTAGTGGAATGGAAGGTGGAAACAAATACAGATTATGCAGGGCCTAACTTAGCAAAAATGGAATAGATAAGACTACCATCTTCCTTTTTGACCTTACAACCTTCTAAGAGAAGTCTAAGGGTCTTGAATTTGGACAAAAAATATTCAATAGAGGAGAAATTATTGGGGTCCAAGGTAAGAAACTCATTTCCAAGTTCGTGGGCTCTGATTTCATTTTTAATACCAAAAATAATATTTAGATTTTTCATAGCTTCACCAGGGGAGTCAATTTCATGTATACGAAATCTAAGATCTTGAGCAATGGACATTCCTATCAACCCTCATGCTTGATCTTGTTTATTTTCCCATTTAGCCTTTTTATCTCCATTGCTAGGACTAGATTCTAGTCTTGGGGCTATTCTATAAAGCCCTTTACTTCTAAGTAAGTCTACCATGTGGGATAGTCATTGGAAATAATTGGTGTTGTTAAGAATAACCAGGCATGCACTTTCCATTTTTTAAAATCGAAGCTGAAAAGGTTTAAGCTAACTGCTCCAATGGAAATATCTCAAAAAATTAAGTTGGTTAAAAAAAAAGGCTCTGAAAATAGCTTCGAGATGAAGCTATGCATTTTTTAAGAAATTTTGTAATAGATGCTGAGTAGTCATGTGATAGGTTTAAATTTGATGATGAAGTTGTAATTTTTTTTTTAATTGTCAATTGTTTCTCAGTTGCCTTTCTTTTTATCATTGATGTCTCATTTCTCTCCCTTTCCTTTTTATTTCATTTTTCTTTATTTTCTCTCTAATTTCCCTTACATGCATATTTTTGTCTCTTCATCTTCCTTTTTTCCTATTTTCCTTTATTTCTTTAATTAATTTCCTTTTTCCTTTACCAATTTATGTAGCCATTAATTAACCATAAATGATACCCATTTTAATGTTTTTCCCTCCATTCATCTTGGAATACTTGTCCCATGAACTTGGTCTTATTTTTTGTTTATAATTTCCTTCCATTTACATGGAAAATTAACCGAGGATTGTTACACTAAGTCCATATTATAACCATTCAAAGGTGATCAATAAGATTATTGTGAGGAGCCGTAGCATGAATTATACTATGAATAGTAAAAAAAAGAACAATGATTGCACTAGCGTTAACACCTATATTCATAACATTGTCAAGAACAAAAAAGTAATCAACCTCGAGTATACTTGAAATAATTGACCTCAATAATAGACAAAAATTCCTTATTTCTCCCATGTGTATTCCAATTGAAAATATCATATGTTGTATAGAAGATAATATACAACACATAGAGAGAAATGAAGATAAAGAGGAAATAAGACAAATCCTTAGAAAGGCCAAACCATCGAAAAATAAATTGAGGAATGAATTGTCATATTTAAAAAAGTTAAACAAAAATGATTAAATTTTAATTCTCAAAGAAGACAAAGGAGGTTCCACCATAATCCTCAATAAAGAGAGATGCATAGAGAAAATGAAGGATCACCTCAATTATGGTAGCTATAGGATATTACATAAAAATCTATTTCTAAAGTCATTAAAGATGGTAAGAAAGCAATCAATGGTAGCACTCTTGATGAAAGAAATAAGAAATAACTTTCTTAACCTCCGAGATAACACCAAGAATATATGCTCTCCCGAAGATTCATAAATATGGTGTTCCCTTAAAACCTATTGTTAATACCATCAGTTCCCCCACATATGGGTTAACAATCTAGCAACATATTAAGCCCCCTTTTTGGGAATACTGACTCTTTCATTAATGATTCATACAACTTTGTTAAACTCATCTAGAATGAAAAAGTGTAAAAGGATGACTCAATCGTGAATTTTGATGTGGTTTCTTTATTTAGTAATATTCTCTCAGAATATGCATCCAAGGTTCTCTATGAGGTGATGGAAACTAAAATAGCCAAACTTGCTAAGGTATGCCTTCGCTCGACATTCTTTAGCTTCCAAGGTAAATACTATGAGCAGGTCACATGTGTTACAATCGGATCCTCCTTATCTCCTATTGTAGCTAACCTCTACATGGAAAATTTTGAAAATAAAGCAAGGAATTCCTACTCGTTGAAACTGAAATGATGGAAAAGGTATGTCAATGATACTAATATTGAATGGCAACATCGTAAAGAGGAACTTAATAAATTATTGGAACATTTGAATGGAATATCCAAAAACATCAAGTTCATAATGGAACTTGAAGACAATAATTGTATTCCCTTCCTTAATATATTAGTTAATGGACATGAATATGAGACCTTAGGAAATTAGGTATTAAAAAAATAGACTCACACTAAAAACTAACTACATGTAGACTCTCACTATCACCCAGCACAAAAATTTGGGATTTTTCAATATCTTGGCTTTAAGAGATATTAGGATATTTGATAATGAGAACTTGGATCAAGTATTAGACCACCTTACTATGGTCTTCAAAGGAATTGGATAGAATAACAAAGACATTCTTAAAGCCATCAAGAGAGGAAAAAGGAAGATAAACCCCACCTCACCCCACCCCTCTCTTAAAACAGAAACATGCAACCCTCCAATAGGAAATCACACCTTCCATACATTCGTAGTGTAACTGATAGAATTTATAAGGTTCTCAAAAAATGGAATATTTATTTTACATTCAAACCATTGGAGACAATAAAACAAAAATTGAAATCAGTAGAAGACATCATTGACCAACATCAACTCAATGGGGTTTACAAAATCAATTGCCCTTGTGGAAAAAACTACATTGGTGAAACTTGGAGATCGTTTAAAATAAGATTAAATCAACATGGAGCCGATATCAAGAATCAATGCACTCACACTTTTGTTTTGGTAGAGCATTCCCTCCATTCTAAACTTCATATCTACCTAGAAGACACTTCAGCCATCTCAAAAGAAGATCACTACTTCAAAAAAATATTTAGAGTGTTGGAGATATTAAAATATCCCAACAACCTCAATCAACATTGGGGACATGAAGTTAGTAGAAACCAACTCCCTCATCTTTATAATTAACGCTAGAAATTGAAAATTTTAAAATTAATTTATTAATAATAGTATCGCCTTATATGATTATATTAATATATTATTGTATTACATTAATGCATTAACATGATTAATACATTAATAATAATGTGTTAAACTATAAATAAATTATTAACATATTAATAATATCTCATAAATAATATATTAATTTATTAGTATATTATATTAACAAGATAATCTATAAATATAAATCTTATTTATTAATAGATAAAGCAATATATTAATATCAATATTTTGATATTAATTTATTAATAGATCAATACATTATTCTATTAAGATATATACTTCATTAATTTATATGGGTACCATATTGTTAAAGATCATACATTAATAATAATATACTAACTTATTAATTATTTAGTTAATTATATTTTTTTTTTAGTTTTTTAGGTTTTTAATATTTTATGATTAGGGTTTCTCATCTATCTATCTTCTTTTCTGTATAAATATGTATCATCTCCTCTCCTCTTTCTTTCAACCATTCAATCTTAATGATGAGTCTTACTACAAATGATGATTAGTGTGGGTCAAATTCCACACTCAATTTCTTCAAATAATATGAATATTAATAAGGTTGACTAATAATAATAATAATAATAGCAATAGCATTAAGTTCTAGTATATTAAACATGTTCAATTATAGTCAACTTTAGTAGTCTAGAGTTAAACATTGTTAACATTAATCAAGTTGTGTTAACCTTAATAGGTCACAGTCAAGATTTATTTGTTTTTAATAAAAATAATATTAATAATAAGGTTGACTATATTATCATATTATTATATGATTGAATATATTATTAATAGTTGACAATAATCAATTATTGTAGCTTGCATATAATTATGGTCAACCATCAACTATAATTGAATTGGTAGGTCACATGAATCAAGATTTATTTATGTTCAATAATAATAATATTAATAATAAGGTTGACTATATTATTATATGATTGAATATATTATTAATAGTTGACAATAGTAAACTATTGTAGTTTATGGTCAACCATTAGCTATAGTTGAATTTGTTCAAGATGATTGATAATAGTCAACCACAGTGAGTCATCAACTTTAATTAGCTATCATAAGCTATCTTTAACAAGGTCAAGGATAATCAACCATGACCACCCATGATCATCTATCAACCTTAGATAACCATAATTAACACATGATTAATATAGCAACCCATAAATAACTATGGTCAATCATAATCAAACATGCTTAATCTTAGTCAATAGTGGTCAACATTAATATAACATTGTTAAATTAAAGTAACATTAATATGTGATTACATGAATTATTGACAATGGTCAAACTCAATCAACTTCAATCCACCATACTCATGATTGATTTTTAAATTGAAAATATTCTATTAGATTGTGTTTATTTTGTTAGAATGTGTTTATTTATCTATGAAAAATCAGTTTTATTAACGTTTAACCCGAGTTGTTCCATTATCGTTGTGCTTACTCAGTGAAGTTGGGCCACATTTAGGGCTTGAGCGGTTCAATTTTCGCTGAACATTTCCTTTCTCAGAAGTTGATAGCCACTTTGGGCTCAGTCAATAAATCATAATAATGTCTTAAAAAAAGTGCGTATACAGTAATCATTATGTCGAAAAAGAAACTAGGTATGCAGTTTCTAGAATAAAGGTTGTCCAAAGCAATTTTCTTTTTTGGGCCAATTAAAGATTATAAATTTGACAAAATATCTTAGGGTCCACATTAAGGTACTGAGTCATTACATAATTACATTATCGCTCAGCATTTCCTTTCCCTGAAGTTGGTCCTCAATTTGGTCAAAGTAACGTAGAAAAAGAAACTAAATATGCAGTAATAACGTCAAAAGAGCGAATAGGTATGTAGTCCTTTTGTGGGTTTTGAAGACGATTGGCATAAAAATTAAGGCTCTCCAAATCAATATTATTTGCAATAAACCTGACCTATGTTCGATTAATTTCCAACTGTCGGAACGTGTTGCAGGCGGCAGCATGGATGAACAGCGCACAGGTTTAAATGGCGCATAGGTAGGCAGCATGATCAACATTGCGGGCAGCGATCAACGGAGTGCGGGGGGTTCAAACCGCTCGACGGTTAACGGGAAGGCACCCCCCATAGTTGAATTTTCGATCAGGCTTTGACCCAAGATGAACGGCCAATATTGAGTGCGCGGCCTCACCCCAGCTGCTGAGTACGGGAAAACTCGACCCCCCATAACCACCAGGATGTGGTGGCTCCGCCCACCAACCACCCACTCGCCACCAACGCACCACCACTGCCACCATGATCAAATTTTCCATAAATTCGATTTTTAAGCGGTGCTGACAGATTTTTAATGGCATTTATGAAATTTTTTAAGCGGTGATAATTTGGCAATTTTGTCAACAAATGACATTAATTGTTTTTAGATATTTTTTTTATAAATATAGAACAAAGAAGTAATGTAATTTTTTTACATACGCACAAAATGTTTGTATGCACATCAGTGCAATTGTTTTTTTTTAAAAGACAGAGAGTGCAGAAGTTTTTTACACTGCAGTGTATATTTGTTTTCAGAAAAACAGAGAGCTATTTTTTAATAGACAGAGATAGTGAAGTTCTTTTTTACACAGCAGAGTGTAAAAGTCTGAATTACACAGCAGTGTATATTTGTTTTCAGAAAAACAGAGAGCTATTTTTTAATAGACAGAGACAGTGAAGTTTTTTTTTACACAGCAGAGTGTAAAAGTCTGAATTACACAGCAGTGTGTTTAGTTTAAATTTTATGTGTGAGACAGAGAAGAGTTTTTTTTTGTTTTGGAACTGTGCTTAGAAGCAGTCCAGCAACAGTTGTAATCCCTCTGAGAGAGGAAGAAGTTGTAACAGTTTTTTTTTGAAGAAATTGAATTTTTTTTTATGTGAAAACTCTGTCACTGTGAGTGCAAATTTTAAATATTTTCTTTGTGTTAGAGAGGGAGTTTATTCGAAATTAACAGGATCATCAACATGAAAATATAAAGCAAACAAAGAATTGATACCTTCATTTTTTATATCTTGTTCATAAATTTCTTTCAAACTTCTGAATTTCTTACCTCTTTCGGTAGGTGTACAAGTACTTGAAGAAGCACTTGAATTTCCTCCTTGTGGTGTGCTTGGAGAAGCACTGTCATTTCTCCTCAAGGGTGTGCTCTGCTGTGTTGGTACTACTGTTTGGGGATGTATTTCAGCCAACTCATCATCATTCTCATCATGAGATAAAGAGTGTTTAACATTCACTATTTTATCTATGCTTCCATCCCAAGCTTCCTCTTCAATGAACTGAACATCCCTACTCACAATGAACTTCTTGCTGGATGGGTTATATAACTTGTATGCCTTGGATTCCTCACTGTATCCAATGAAAATGCATTTCTCCCCGTTGCTGTCCAACTTCTTCCTTAGCTGATCTGGAATGTGTGCATAAGCCACACATCCAAAAACCTTCATATGTGTGACATCCTGCTTTGTGCCACTCCATGCCTCTTCTGGCACTTTGTTCATAACTACTTTTGTAGGGCACCTGTTCAAAATATACGTACAGCTTCAGCCCAATAATCATTAGGCAAATTCTTTGCCTTTAACATACTCCTCGCCATGTCCATTATGGTTTGGTTCTTCCTTTCGGCTACTCCATTTTGCTGCGGAGTATATCTAGTTGTAAACTGTTTTTGAATACCATTTTCTCTACAAAACCGTAGAAAATCTTTAGAGATATACTCACCTCCTCTATCAGTCCTTAAGACTTTGATATGCAGCCCACTCTGGTTCTCAACAAGTGCTTTGAAATTGCAAAATTTTTCAAACACTTCACTTTTGTTTTCCAAAAAGTAAACCCATGTTTTTCTTGTAAAATCATCTATAAATGTTAAGATATAGTGGTTGTTAGCAAGTGATGGAGTTTGAATCGGTCCACATACATCTGAGTGGACAATCTCTAAGGGTGCTTTTGCCCTTATGATTTTCCCAGAAGGAAAACTTTCTCTGTGTTGTTTCCCAAGAATACAACCTTCACAAAGGTTGTCCGGTTTCTCTATCAATGGTAAACCACTTACCATTCCTTTTTTGTTCAACAAATTAAGACCTCCAAAGTTGAGATGTCCAAATCTCAAGTGCCATAACCAATTATCATCTTTTGGTTCGCTTTGGAAAGTCTCCTGTGCAACTGCTACTTTCTCTTCACCATTCTTCAAATCTGCTCTCATTCTGAGAGGGAACATCCCATTCCTTGTCATCTTTACTTCAGCAATACACTGATTTCTGGGTGGTTTTTCCATGATAGTACAAAAATCATTATCAAAGAAAACATTATACCCCTTATGGACTAGCTGTCCAATACTTAAGAGATTACACTTCATTCCTAGAACATAATAAACATCTGCTATGGATTTCTTTGCACCTAATCTTGTTAGAACATTTACATCTCCTTTTCCCATAACAGAAACTTTTCTATCAGTTCCTAGTGTGACTTGTGACTGCACACTTTCATCTAACATAGAAAACATTGCTAAGTTTCCTGTCATATGGTTACTACAACCGGAGTCTAGAAACCATAAATCCTCATTCTTTTCTTCAGCCATATTACAAGCTAAAAACAAATTATTTTGGCTGCTATTTTCTTGAGTGAAATTTGCACTAGTTCCACTTCTCATATTTTGCTTCTTCTTTCTACATTCATTAGCATAATGACCATATTTTTTACAATGGTAACATTGGACATTGGATTTATCATACCTCTGTCCTTGAGCATTCTACTGACCACTCTATTGGCTGCTGCCTTGGCCTTGATGCTGATTTGGATTGCTGCCCCTTCCTTGAGCATTTGTGGGACTGTTCCTACCACCTCTGTTCTGGCTTCTGCCTCTTCCTCTTTTTTTTCCTCTGCCTTTCCCTCTTCCTTTTCCGAAAGGCATCTGGGTCTTAAAGGCATGTTCCAGAGATGATTTTTCACTCCTACCCAATCTCTGTTCATGAGTCATCAGTGATGCATGAAGTTCATCCACTGAAAAATTTGTGAGATCTCTAGTCTCTTCTATGGTGGTGACAATCACATCGAATCTTGAGGGTAAACTTCTCAAGAGTTTTTCCACAATCCTCTTATCTTCAAGAGTCTCTCCACGAGATCTTATTTGTGTGACCATTCCAATCACATGAGTGAAGAATGAGTCAATATTATCTGACTCCTTCATACAGAGAGTCTCAAAGTCTCTCCTCAGCAACTGAAGTTTTGCTGTCTTTACTTTCTCCATGCCCTGATAGGCTATCTTGAGAGTTTCCCATGCTTCTTTGGATCTTATAGCTGTTGCTATCCTTGGAAACACACTCTCATGCACTGCTTGATACAAGAAGAAAAGAGCCTTGGCATCTTTCTTCTTATTACTCTTCAACTGTTCTCTTCCTGCTTGAGTTAAAAAAAAAAACTCTGCTTCATTTGCTAGCTCTTCAAAGCCATCCTCAAACAATTCCCATAAGTCTTGGGAGACAAATAAAGCCCTCATATTTATTGACCAGTAGTCATAATTTTTCCCATTAAACATTGGGAGATGGATATTTCCCATACCCATTCCAGTGTTGGCTCCAGCCATTCTACACTCTTAACTATGATTCAAAACACTTGACTGTGTGTTTAAATTAACTAATTGTACTGCAACAGTAACACAAAACTGTATAGAGAAGTACCTTTCGATTCTTTTGGCTGAATCTTCACACTGCTGGAGAAGCTGCTGCAACAAAGAACTCCTTTCCTTCAGCTTATTTGACCTTCAAATAGCCTGGACTAGCTCTGATACCATGTTGGAATATTGAAAAATTCCAAAATAACAATGAAGAGAATAAACTCCCTTCTTTTAACACAGATAAATTAAAATATTTCTCACTGGAAACAGAGTTTCAACTCAATAAAACAAACATTTATTTCATAAAAATGTGTTACAAGTTCTTCCTCTAATATAGGGATTTACTAAATATGATTGACTGCTACAAACACGGTGCCTCTCAAAACAAATCTCTGTCTCTTTCTCAGAAATACGTTGTTGTGTATTTTCTTCTAATTCTGCACTGCTGTGCATAAAAGCGACTCTGTTCTGTGTACAATACAAAAACATTGTATTTTTCCTCATGGGCCTTTGCTTTATATATATGTCGCCGCACATATTAAAACATATAAAACAATAAACAAAACATATAAATAAAACAACCAACCGACTGTAGGGCCCACCGCCTTAGCACATCGCAAATCGCATTTTTGTTGTTTCACCACATATGTTTGATCGCAGATATTTGCGATGCGATCCCATCGCACATCGCAATATCACACTTTCATTATATGTGTTCTGCCATGTGTCATCACAAAAGTTGAATATTGCGATATGCGATCATCGCACCATCGCATTTTCAAAGTTTGTTCCACCATATGAGTTGATCGCGGATGTTTGCGATGCGATCTCATCGCAACATCGCAAAATCGTGAAATCGCAATTTCAGAAGTTTGTTTTGTTTGATTGCACGTTCAAATGCGCTATGTGCGATGTGCTAAGGCGGTGGGCTCGACAGTCGATTGGTTGTTTTATTTATATGTTTTGTTTATTGTTTTATATGTTTTAATATGTGCGGCGACATATATATAAAGCAAAGGCCCGTGAGGCAAAATACAATGTTTTTGTATTGTACACAGAATAGAGTCGCTTTTATGCACAGCAGTGCGGAATTAGAAGAAAATACACAGCAGCGTATTTCTGAGAAAGAGACAGAGATTTGTTTTGAGAGGCACTGCGTCTGTAGCAGTGAATCATATTTAGTAAATCCCTCTATTAGAGGAAGAACTTGTAACACATTTTTATGAAATAAATGTTTGTTTTATTGAGTTGAAACTCTGTTTCCAGTGAGAAATATTTTAATTTCTCTGTGTTAAAAGAAGGGAGTTTATTCTCTTCATTGTTATTTTGGAATTTTTCAATATTTCAACAACCTAAACTCGAATATCTCACGGTCCACATGTAGGGCATGGGTTGTTCCATTCTCGCTGGACAATCCCTCTCCGTGAAGTTTGTTTCCATTTTGGGCTCTGTGAATCAAATCATAATAAGGGTATTGAAAAATACAAGTATACAGTAATATGTGTTGTTAATGGAGGACATAATTTAGTTTAGATTTCAAGTTTCTGATTGGAATTCAGCAATTTTGTTTCAAAAATTTCACAGTTCAAGTATTTATATAGTTATTTTTCATATCAAAAATAAGTTTAGAAATATTTAAAAACCCTGTGAAGGCTTTACTAAATTTTTAAAAAAATAAGAGATCTAAAATCTTAAAACTAAACAACTGTAAACTTGATTTTCAAAAATTCCTCTCATAATGTTCCAAAATTTCTATTATTTCTGACACAAAATTGTAACCTCTTCAAACTACGCGTACAGTAACATCGCCTAAAAAGAAAAGGTGCATGCGGCTTTTTTTTGCTATGAACACAGATCGGCATAAACACAAAGGTTCACCAAAGCAATATTCCTTTCTCGTCAAACTCAACGTCCACGTTTAGGTCCTAGGTCGTTGCATTCACGCTGAGCATTTCTTTTCCCTGAATTTGGTCTCCCCCTTGGCCTCAGCTAATCATTTTATAGTAATAACGTCCAAAATGAAACCAAGTATGCAGTAATAATATCAAAAAAGAAACCAGGTCTGCAGTTTATTTTGCTCATGAAAGCAGCTCAGTCTTTTTTTTTTGTTTTTTTTAATATATAGTCTGTTTAAAAAAATATAGGGTCCACCAAAAAAAAAAAAAAAAAAAAAAAAGATGGTACTAAATGAATATTTCTCAGTAATAATATAAAAAAAAAAAAATTGCGCATGAAAGCAGCTCAGTCTTTTTTTTGTTTGGTTTTTTTTAATATATAGTATTTTTTTTTCAGCATGAAAAAATACAGCTGGTTTATATAATGTACTAGAGCAAAACAGATTTCAATCTTCAGATGATCAACATCAATTCAGGGCTACAATTTGTGAGGGCTATCCTCATACTTGTTCAGTAAACAAAATTGGAAAAACATGGAAACTTCCAAAGAGGAATTACCACAAAACAGGAAGCAGCTACATAGCAACTAAAATGGGACAGTAGTCACAAATATATTTTTTCCATGGGACAGCTGGAAAGCTCCACACAGAAACAGCTGAAATGCTCCAACTGTGAAAACTAAGTCTCTTTTTTCAGCATGTGGTTGAGCAGTTATGCTAGATTGATCACTCCTTCAGCTATTGTTCCCTGTGAATTAATGAACTCATGATTCATGTATCCAAAAATACTCTCCAGTCCCTTCTTTGAAAGCCAGTCTGCTTCCTTGTTTTTATCCCTGTACACATGACAAAAGGAGATAAAAGTGAATTTTTCCCTCAGTATATGAATACGTTCAATCCAGTGAGTTATCAGTCCAGGGTTTAGATTAGATTTGTTGTTCATATGATCGATTAGTATTTTAGAATCTCCAAAGATCCATAAGTTTTCCACACACAGAAGTGACGCCACCCATAGAAGTCCCCAAAGAGCCATGCATTCTTCTCTCGTGTTAGTACCTATACCACCATTCCAGAAGAATTTGTATTGGCAATTTGGAGAAAGCATAAGCTAAACACCACAACCGCAATTATTATTTTGTGCAGCCCCATCAAAGTATCCTGTCGGGAAATGTAAATAACGAGGTCTGTTCCTCCTGGAAAAATCCATAGGCTACTTCTCAGTAGTCCTTTGCCTCTCCCAGCAAATTAAGATTTGGTTAAAAGTTTTATCCGGCCAGCAAGGTCTCCCTTCAAAAATCATTCTGTTTCTGTTTATCTAAATATTCCAGTGGAATAGAATGGGTATGGCTCTAAAAAAATTTCCCCTACTGAACGACCACCTTATGGAATCCATAGTGTTTGAGTACTCTGGGATTGGGAAATTCCATTTATAACATAGCATTTCCAAGACTTTATTTGCAAAGGGGCACAGATAGAAAAGGTGTTGGTTATCTTCACCATCTGCACCACATAACAAACAATAACTCGGACCCTGCCAACCCTTTTTTTGCAAGTTATTCCAATTATTGTTTTTATCCCTCCAAACGAGCCATAGAAAAATAATCTTTTTTATTTCGACCTTGACCTTCCAAATGATCTTAAACCAGCTGTCTACACCCAAAAGAAGCTTCGATTCTATGAGGGTCTGATAAATATCTTCTACCTTCGGGCCGCTCTCAATTGTTTTATCTCTCCAAATAAGCCTATCACCCACAGGGATTTTACACAGTCCCAAATGTCTGAGGGAAATAGAAAGATTTGCCCAAGATTGTTCCCATCTATGATTCAAACTTGTGTCCTTGAAAGACTTCCAAATCAAGATCCCATTCTCCCAATTAGCAATAATCTGTTTTAAGTAAAAGAAGCCACCTTGGTTTAGTGCCAGGATTAATGCTCCATCAATGTCACAAAAATTATCAATTCCCAACATGTTGGTGTTGCCGATTAGGATTTTCGAGCCATCCCCAAAAAACCAATTCAAATTTCCTTGTACAGTAGGCCAAATTGAACTGAAGCCCTTCCAAATATTTGATTGCTTCTTTTGTGCCTTCCATCCCTTAGTGGCTATTGACTCCATAGACTCCTGTCCCAAATATTTCCCTCTAATCATATCTTGCCATTTTCCCTTGTAGTTTAGGCCCCTCCATAATGATTTGGTGAGCAAGGATTTACCAAAGATCTCCAAATCCTTTATGCCCAATCCACCTTTATCTTTCAGAATTGCAATTGTATCCCATCTGGCTAAGTGCATGCATCTCTTATCTTTTCTTCCTCCCCAGATGAACTGAGCCATAATCTTTCTAATGTCATTTAAAATATGTTTTGGGATCACATATAGATGTGCCCAGAAAATAATTTGTTGTTGAAAGATTGCCTGTGTTATTATCAATCTGCCCCCCTTTGAGAGCCATTTTTCTAACCACATGCTGAATTT
Organism: Pinus albicaulis; assembly: GCA_034641835.2. NCBI lineage: Eukaryota > Viridiplantae > Streptophyta > Pinopsida > Pinales > Pinaceae > Pinus > Pinus albicaulis. The sequence continues at coordinate 764,325,925 of CM076583.1, read as the reverse complement.
CTTTTTGTACTTTTCAATAATCCATCTCCAATCATCAACTGTGTATTTCAATGGTTTCAACCTAAATCCCAAGTAAACCAGACCTCCGGAAAGATCATCTCTTCCACATTTAAAACAAGAAATTATATCATTTATTACCCCTTCCTCTCCACCTGCACAATATAATCAAGACTTACCTTTGCTGATCAACATACCTGTAGCCTCATAGAAAACCAGAAAGATGTTTTGAAGTCTCTGCTAGCAATTTCTCCGTAACATTCCAAAAATTAAAATGTCATCTACAAAGAGGCTATGGGAGGCATTCATATTAGTGCCAACATTAATCCCGTAGAAAGAGCCATCAACAACTGCGTTTCTCAATTTCAGACTCATGGCATCCATCATTAGAATAAACAGAAGTGGAGATAAAGCGCACCCCTGGCAGAGCCCCCTACTAGGAAAGAAGAAATCTGAGGCTGTACCATTGATGATTACCGCCATGGATAAATTGGTGGAGTAGCCCATCACCCACTCCACAGCCTCTCTGTCTAAACCAATCCTGTAAAGAACAAGTCTCATATATACCCAATCCATTCGATCGAAAGCGTTATTTAGATTGATCTTTAAAACCGCGGCATCCTTCTTCTCGAATTGAATGGAGTGAATGATCTCTTGTGTGGTGGCCACAGCGTCATGAATACTTCGTTGTTTCAAGAAACCTGATTGTTCAGGCGTAATAAATTTGGACAGGACACCCTTCATTCTTTCAGTTATAACCTTGGAAATGATTTTATATAAAGTATTGCATAAAGATATAGGTTTATAATCGTTAAAGGATATAGGCCCTTTTTTCTTGGGTATTAAGGCTAGAAAAGTGGAATTAATGGCACCTTTTATCTTGCCACTTATCCGAGCTTCCTCCACCATTTCAGTGAGTAGCATTATGAAATCTTCCAAAAAGTGTATGAAAAAATCCGGCGTCCAACCATCCGAACCTGGAATTTTGTCAGTACCAAATGATTTTAGCACTACAGTTACCTCTTCCGGCGTGACCATTTTCTTGAAACACCTCAACTCCTGTTGATCGAACATTACTGGGTATTGCTGTATCATTTCCATCTGTGCGTCTGAGACCTGCACCTCCCTTCGATTATATAGAGTGCCAAAATATTTCACCCCTTCCCTCTTAACTTCTTCAGTAGTGTGAACAGATTTATCACCGTCTTCAATGCACCAAATGGTATTTGCTCGTCTCCTCCCGGATGCATATTTATGAAAAAACTTGGTATTTTGGTCTCCGACATCCAACCATAAGGCTCGGCTTTTCAAACACCAAGTCATCTCCTTCCTATAAAGATATGTTTTTAATTCTTCCTCTAATACTTTCAACCTTTCCCAATAATCTCCAGCTTGTCTACCTTCTTCAATGTCAAAGAGTATCCGAGATTTCTCCACCTGTATATTCTGAATTTTGTCATTTGTTTCCTGGATTTTCCCTTTTTCCCACAGCTGAACAACCTTCTTAATTTCTTTCATGGTATCTGTTAAATGATCCATCGCAGATACACTAGCTTGCCTCTGATATAATTTAAGCTGGTTTTTAATAAGGGTGTTAAACTCTCGTCTTCAAGCCAAGATCTGTTAAATTTGAAGGGATACCCCTTAGGTTTCCTCTCAAATTCCCAGGTAAGAGAAATCGGCCTGTGGTCTGACAGAGTCAGATCATCTACAGAGGCCAAAACCCCCCCCATAACTACTTTCAAATCAAAGCTGATCATAAATATATCGAGCCTCTTTCCTATAAACTCATTCCCGCTTCTGCCATTTAGCCATGTAGGAGAATTTTTCTCCATTTTAATATCAATCAAATCAGCTTGAACAAAAATGTCTCTAATGGCATTGGCAGCAGGGTCAATTCTCTTCTTGACACCCCAGCTATCTTCTGCATTCAGAGCCACATTGAAATCACCTGCAATGATGACATTGCGTAGTTCCAATAGGCCACACCGTTCCATTTTTACCCAGAAAGAGAGCTTGTCGCGGTATGGCGCATATAAGTTTACCACATGGATTCTCTGACTATATCCCCTACCAAAACCTGTAAGCAGCATTCCACCATAAAAATCGAAGGCTTTTAGAGAGAACCACCTTGGATCCCACATTGTTGCAAGTCCCCCGGATAGTCCATTTGCACTTTTAGCAACAATGTGCCATTCTGGTAACATTTTCCGAAAGTAATCATAGGTGCATTCCGCAGAATTCATGGTTTCTTGAAAAAGAAGTAAATAAGGCTTAGAAATAAAAATGTAATCCTTCAATAATAAAAATTTTCCAAAATCCCCCAGCCCCCTGACATTTAATGCAATGATCTTCATGGGGGAACCTCGGATGTCTGGGTCAACGCTCCAAGGACCCTTCCTATAGCTAAAGATACAGGGATATCCCGAAAAGAGCTTTCCGACGGAATATCCTTCAGATCCGACACAAGTGCCAGTTTTTTCTTCCTCTTAGAATTATCTCTGCCTCTCCTAACAGTAACATTAGACCTTGACGAGGGGCTAATTATAAAGGAGGGGGAATGTGGACTTGTTTTCACAATAATAGGTTCCAGGGCGACCTCTTGATTTAGTAGTAAACATTCAATATCAGATCCAACAGAATTGTGTGGGGACAAAGGTTCACAAGGTTTAACAATAAGGTCTGGAGAACCCACATTGGGGGAGAGAGGAGATTTCACTTCATGCAGATGACCAGCACCTATAGGTTTCAATGCAATCCCCAATGCCAAGATTGACGGAATATGCAAAGAATGGAAAGTATTTTTAACAGGTGAAAGAGATTGGGGCACATTTCCCAGGTCCCTATGACAAATTTTTGGGGGCAGCATGGCAAGCATAGAGTCATCCATTTTAGTTGAGCCTGAATCTTTATCACAGAGTTCCAAGGGCCCCCCTGTCCCACTCTTAGTGCTATCCTCTCCCAGTCCCAAAGCCCCATCCTCGATAGACTCACCATGACGCAAATAAACTAGACCTGCCACAGGTGTCTTGGGAGGCAACAGACCATATTGTGAATCCACAGAAAAAAGGGCAGAACCGGTTCTATTCTCAACACCCATTTCAAAGGAGGTTGCCACGGATTGAGAAGTAGACTTACCCGGAAGAGTCACCACACTGGAAGAAGGCTTATAAAGGGTCATTCCATCCTCAGGGAGCTTTGGCCGCGACATCAAGTTCTGCCCATAATTTCCTTTATCCCTCCCGCGATCACACTGTTTTCGCAAATGTTCGGTCTCATGACAAATGTGGCAGCAGAATGGCATTTTCCAGAAATTGATTGTCTTTCTGTGAGTCCTTCCATCCCAATGCAGATCAACGTGGGCCGGTAAACCCCCTGAAAAGGAAGCCTCCACCAAAACCCACGCGATTCTTTTTTCGAAAGCCTCGCTACATCGTGGATCGACGAATCTGCAAACACCAATACTATCACCGATGGCACACAGTACTTTGTAATTCCAAAAGTGGAGAGGTAGGCCATATAATTTCATCCACATAATATGATTTACAGGTGCATTTGTGCATGGATGAAAGCCTGCATCCCATCGGTGCAAAGCCAAACAACACCGCCCTTTGACCCAGGTTCGACGCAGGACATCAATAACATCCTCATCCTTCTGCAAATGAAAACAGTGCCAACCCACTTCTAACTTGCTAACTCGGGGTGCGTAACCTAACAGCATCTCCCACTCTTGTAATAGCCACTCCATCAATTTGCTGCTTTCATGGCCATCGAACTTCCATCGCCCAACAACTACTCTCTTTGATAACCCCTCGACATCCTCCCACAAAACATCAGACCCAAAGTTGAGGAGGCGAACTTCTGGGTTAATTTTGAAGGGTTTAAATTTCTGAGCAACCTTTCTTCGTGGAGAAAATGGACCGGTAGTCTGCAAGGAAGAGTGTAATTTACCTGCGATAGTGTCCCGGTCAGTTCGGTCGATGGGTGGGTTTGGCCGGTCCTTTCCAATCGCGCCTGAAGTATGGCCTTCCTCTGCCACCCTGATGGCATGCAGAAAGGACGAGTCGAGCAGTGCCAAGTCACATTCATTTATATATTGGGAGAGTTTCGCCATCTAGTCTTTTCACCAGACCAGTCCACATATTCTCTTATTTCTCCAATATACTCACAACCATCTACTATCCCCCTTCCACGTAGGATTATGAATTCCACATCATGCCAGAGACAAGATATCAAAATGAGGTCGACAAAGTAACAACCACTCCTATGACGTGCCAGAAATAACCGATTTACCACTCCTTCCCCATAACGTAAACGGCTATGAGCCGCCCAAGTACAGGAGAAAGGGAGAGAACGAATCACCTCCAGAGATGCACCATTACGGCTTGATCTTCCACTCCTACTAAAAATATATGCTTGTCCAAATCAATAGCTCCTTAGGAAGGCGGAAGAAGATGAATTTGAAAAAACCGGTAGGTTATTGAAAGAAATAACAGCCGGAAAAGCCGAATGGTCGATGTCCAAATAGAGACAAGCAGAAGCATATCATGGAGGAAATTCTGCTGCTGGTTGAAATTCCTCTCAGAACCAACACCCTCCTTTGTCCGTAAACTGTATAAGCGTCATTGATTTCTCATGAGAAAATCAAACAACTAACACATAGTAGAGATTACGAGAAATGATTCACACCTCTGCATTCTACATTAGCTTTCATTGCATTCCAACCTCCACGTCGTTTATAAATTTCGAACTTTACTTTTATCCACGCCGGATTCTTGATGCAGACGATAGCACCTTTGCTCTGCATGCAGCTTAACCCATGCATTTCACTCGCCCCCTTGCAAACTCATCGCATCCTCAACATGACCTGCATCACGGATTACCTCCCGTAACAAAACTCACATTAGCGCAGCATAAAAAAACTTTAACGCAGATTGGCGTGGTCACTACACTGAACAGCCACGACTAATTGAAAAGGAGGCGAGTTTCACGCTCACTTCTTGGTTGTAAACCCTGGAGCCTCTGACCAAGCCTGAAAAGTCCGCCAGATTCTTCTGCGTCATAACAGCAGTTTCTAATGGGCCCGGAGACTCACAGTTCCAGACTTTCTTTCTGTTCTGCATGCTTAACACTTGCAGTCTGCCAGATACTTCCGCGTCCGTAGGGTCTGTTCATAGCTCCAAGTGTTGTAACATCAATCCGTATTTTTCTTTATTACTTTGTTGGTGGACGCAATTACTACTTATACCATCATTATTGTTTGAACTTGAAGATCCTCCTCAGCACTGGAACAGCATTGGCAATGGCGGCCCTACTTAGTTCTGAAATTAAAGTCATCACGTTACATACAGATCACTCAACACTGAGATTGAGATGGATGTTTCACTGGTATGCTGTATGCTCCGCCGGGTACACACAGGGCAGTGCACAGTAGGACAAGGCGGGTTTCCATGTTCATCAAACACTTGACCTTCCGACAGCTCCCTCAAAAAAGATAGAGTCCCAAAAAAAAAAAAAAAGAGGAAGAAAGAAAGATGGTACTAAATGAATATTTCTCATCAGAAAGAAAAAATTGAATGTTAGACCACTCTAATTTGAAAATTTATTAGGTCTTAGTACATTAATTGTACCATACGAATATTTCTCACCACAGATATATAAAAAAGAAAAAAAGAAAAAAAAAGATTATACTAAATGAATATTTCTCACAAGAATCCAAAAAGATATGAATGTTAGACCACTCTCATTTGAAAGTTTTATTGTAATTTCTCTATAATACACAACTTGTGTAGATGTTTTTTATCATAATGTTTCCATATTTATACAATATTATTTTTATTATTAATTTTGATACTGAAAAATTAAATTTTTTGAAAATAATCATACTTACTTAATAATAAATTCAAAATTAAAATCCAAATAGTCATACTTAATAACAAATCTATTATTGGTCCACCATAATTTCTACTCTTTATATGTCAATTTATTAGTCACTGTTAAAAAATGACTATGACAATTTACTATTATCCATTATTAATTATCAAATTTAATGTTCAACTTTAAAAAATAAATATATATTTTTCAATATTATTAAAAAAACTAATTTTCAACCAATTTTTTATATAACATAATTTTTTTGAAAACACCATTTTTAATTTAAATATTAAAAGCTAAACGGCCTAAAGTAAATCTCTATTCTTAACATGTTTTCAGAATTTTTACATGTTTTATAAATATGAGTTCTCAACATATTTAGGAATTTTTAAATGAATTCAAACCTGCTATAAAAATTAAAAATTTTGAAACTTCACATTTTCTGGAAATTTAACTGAATTAAAAAAAAAAAAAATTACTCGAAACCTTAAATCATAGATTCTTTATATTTTTCTAATCATTTAAGATATTATATATTTCGTGCAGACAATTTGAGATATTATATATTTCGTGCGGACAATTTGAGAGTGGTCTAACAATTCAGTAGCATGTGCTCTAACAATTAAGTATTTAAGATGTGGTTTCCACACGTTTTATGATCTAATCCTGAGCAAAACAATGTATACCTAAAACCAACTCCATACATACATAATTGACTCTCTACATACATATATACATTGTCAAGGGGAAGGTCAAGGGCTGGCCATATCCTCAAAGTAATTATACACTGGAAATGACGAGCATCTTAATCGAGTTTTAACATGGTTTAGAGACTCGGGTGCCAAAACTGAGAGAGGCATATGTACAGAAAAAGTAAAGATGGTACACTGTTTAATAATTCGATTGATCGATTCTGCTCTCCTTTCCTGACCACTAACGTATAGTCATGTTTTGTTTTTTCGAAGTTAGGCAAATTACACAATTGGCAACAACCAGCAGTCCTGACTCAAAATTTACACCTCTGGATATGACAAAGTAGTGGCGAGAACCCACAAATAATAGACAAACTGAGACATAACTTACACTGATCACTGCATAAATACAAAAACTGGAAGGAATTGCAGAATGTGACTCTGTATTATTGAAAGCAAACTGATACCCACCGTGAATAAAGGAAAATATTTATATTTTTTATTGGGAGACGGGCAATATCATTATAAATGTAGAATGTATCTTCTATACAGAAAGTTCGAGATTCTGACGGCCACTCTGTCCTTCTTTGGGGATGGACAACTCATGAAGATCACATGATCTTGTTGCTGAGTCAGATGATATATTTTTTTTCATAATAGTATGTACGATTTACGGGTAGAATCGCTGAAAGTCGGATGATATTCTATTTTTTCCCTTAAAATCTTGGGCGAGCTTTATATCTCAGTCTATCCGTCCATAAATGCATTTAGGGAGAAAATTGCCACCATCACATTAAAGTAATAAATGATCCTACGATGGCCAATGCATTTATAAGCCAATAGACTGCAGCCTTATATCCCAGTCCATCGGCCCATAAATGCACTGAGAGAGAAAATGACCACCGTCAGATTAAAGCAATAAATGATTCTACGATGACCAATATATTTATGAGCCAATACACTGGAATATAAGGCTCGCCAAAATCTAGTGGGTAAAAGTACTTCTCATTCCTTATTCTATTTTTTTCCCTTAAAATCTAGGGTGTACGATTTATGGGTAAAAGTACTTCTCGTTCCTTTTTTTTTTTTCAGATGTTTTAATTCTTTATTGAGTTTGGGTTTAGTGGAAATTTTTGTCATTAGTGTGAATGTAGTTAGTAACGAAAATCTCGAACCCATTAATCATGAAATTTTATTTTCAACTTTTCAAAGTAGAAATAAAATAAAAATAGTTAGTTTAATAGTTATTATTTTTTTTCCTTGGTGTACGATTTATGGGTAAAAGTATGTCTTTTTCATTTTTTCAGATGTTTTTTTTCTTTGTAAATTTCGCATTTTCTATTTATCAAGGCTGTGACTTCCATGAAAAGTTACATTGTCTTGTTAGAGACTAGAAGGCGGTGACTTGTAAAAACCAAACCTCCTGCAACCTTTCCAACGCAGCCTCTAGAGTTAAATAAAGAACCGCTTCACCTAGACCCTCTCAGGATAACCACTATAAAAGCATTCCCCGTGCCAGGAGGGCATTAACAATTTTCGAAATCATCGAGCTTATTAATGTGCTCTATTTTACTGTCAGGGCCACCCTCGCCCATGCCTTTCGAGCACTGGATCTCTAAATTTCTGATCACATTCGTCTCGGTTTTCCACGTAGCTAAAAAGCCTTGAACCAGAACGATCGCAGCCTTGCCGGATCATGGCAGAACACGGGATTGAGTCTTCAGCCGACGCTGGGATGGGCGACCCTGAATCTGAATCTGAGATAACCCATATACCGCCTGATCTGCTAACACAGAAGCTGAAAGCTTATAAGCCGGATACAGTTTCTCTCGGCCCTTTCAATTTAAGTCAGTCCCATCTTGACAAGTCTGAACAAATTAAAGAACAGCTCCTTCGTCACAGATTTCCCCATAGAGTCAGCGATTTTCAGGCGAAGCTGGTCGGCAGAATGATGGACGATCAATTTAATAATAAGATTTGGCAATGGTACTATCCGAACACCACCGATCCTGTTCCCAAAGGATTAGGCAAGACGATGGCTCTGGATGGCATATTCCTTCTGCAAGTACTGAGGTATGGGTTTCCGTTTCAGTCTAGATTTCTCCCCATTAAATCCATGTCGCTTGGTTTATTTTATATATGGATCGTTGCAAACTATTTACATACAACCCACCTGAGTTAAGATGGATGGAGTAGCTTTTTACATCTATTTCTTATGGTTTCCAGCATGGAAGAGTTTGAGTAATATAGACATAAAAAAATGAAATAATATAGACTTTTTGCTTCTGGTTTTGTTTTAAAATTCTTTCAGAGAGATCTCCCCCCTGTCAGAATTTGAAAAGTATCTCAGTTTCACGGAGATCAACCTATTTCCAAATCCGGAAAAGATGTTAAAGCTTGAAAAGAATGCAACTCGCTCATTTCAACGACTGCTACAGCCATTCAGAGTTCGGGAGGATATTATGAAGCTGGAAAATCAAATACCCCTGTTTGCGTTAAAGAAGATCATCCAATGGGAGGAAGAAACATATCAAGCTATGAAGCAAACATATCAAGATATGACACAAAACGCAGGTAAAGGAAAGGAAAAGATATCTCAACAGAAGGCAGGTACAGAAAAGGACCAGATGCTTCAAGACATGATGCTTCAAGCCCGAACAGGTACTAATCAAGACCTCGACTCAATTCTGAAAAAAGCTTTTCACCGTCTGTCCCCTTTCCCGGACATGCATTACAGGGAGGATTCGGTTAGATTTCCTGTTGAAAGTTCACATATTTTAGGATTTGTCTATAAAAATATTATCAGCTCTTCGCAAAGGACAGATCGCACTCAAAGCAGTGAAATGGGAAAGGACAAAAACAACCTCCCTGCAAGAGCAGTATCTCTGGATAACAAAGGAGTGAAGTTCGCTGCACTCAAAGGGCCGTTCGACAAAATTCGTTTCGATGGCAAAACCGGGACGCTTCACTTACCCAGAATTGAAATCGACAACAGAACAGACGCTGTTATGAGAAATTTGGTGGCTTACGAGTTATTCGTTCTCCGTGATCAGATGAAACCGATAAAGTGCTATGTGGAATTAATGGACCAGTTGATCAACACAGCCGAGGACGTTGAGGTGCTGAAAAAACGTGGTATAATCCAGCATCACTTAGGCACTGACCAAGAAGTGGCCGATATCTGGAATAAAATGAGGGAAGGACTTGAACAATATCAAAAGGATAAATATGGACCAATCGACACTGCTATCGATGAAGTCATAAAATTCTACGGAAGCTATAAAATCTGGTTCGCTGAAGGAGTGAAAATGTTTTTCTCAAAGCCATGGTTAGTAGTATCTTTGATTGTAGGATCTGTCTTCCTGGTCACAAGTGTACTGCAAACCATTTTAGCTTGGGAGCAAGTCCACCATTAGATACAAAGTATGAGGAAAACTTTAATATTCATGTCACAATCGATCGGTCCCATGACGTGAAATCCTGAAAATATAGCGGTGGCTTCTGCCCCGACAAGATACTAGCTGGTATTATGTATTCACCATTCTCTCATTGCTCATTCTTAGTATTGCTACTTGGATTTATTGGGTTTTACATTATACCTGAGCATTTGTTAATTCTGTCTTTCAATTGCAAATTTGATCTTCCCCTGAACTTATGTGGATTTCCGCCATCCTCTCAACTTATATGGTTGCCTTTTTCTTTGACATGGAGAACTTTAATGACCTATCAGCGATCAGAGATTTCGTTGTGTTAATTGAAAAATCATGATTCCAGTTACATTGTTCGTACAAGTTGAATAGCAACCATAGCTTTTGCTGCCTTTGGACTCCCATAGCAAGGAATGTTTCGTTACAAGTAAAAGATTTCGAGCTTCATAAATTTGCATATATTGTTTTTAGAATCAAAATACTGAATTGATAAGCGCATGACAGAACTAGTCAACACACTAACTCAATTGACGAATGCAGGACAAAACTAGTCAACGCACTGCGAGTAAAGAAAAAATCATGTTTCTCATACCATGATACCAACCAGTCAAACAAAAAAAATCATGTTTCTCATACCCTGATACCACCCAGTCAAACAAAATAATTCATGTTTCTCATACCATGATACCAACCAGTCAAACAAAAATAAAAATCATGTTTCTCGTACTATGTTTCTCATATCATGTTTATGTCCATTGTTTATTAATCAAAATAATAATTTTTCTAATTGCAGTAATTACTTATAATCATAAATAAATATTTATTAATTTCTTAATTATAAATTAATTTAGTCGACTTTTTAACTTTTTATTTTAATTACCGACGCATAATTAAAAGTTAAACTTTATTATTATGGATATATTGTAATATTAACCATTTTTTTAATTGTTTTAATTTTAAAAAATAAATTTAAATCTACTTTAAATTAAAATCAACTTTAAATTCTATTTGTATTTTTCATTAAACTTTTGTTATTAACGGAAAAATAAACAATACTTTTAGCTATATTTGTAATTAAAAAATATAAATATAAATTACTTTAAAGCTTTTTTTTCGGTAAAGTTTGTAAATATTTTTTAATTTAACTTAATTTAATATTATATGACAACATTTCTCATTTTTTTTTTTTTTTTTATTCAACTTCTTTTAGTGGAAAATAGAAATTATATTCAAATATATTTGATGTTAAATTTTAGTTGTTAGAACCATTTAAGCTAATAATAGTTAATAAAAAATTCAAGTGTTTCACTTTTATTTAAAAAAAAATAAAATGAAAAAATAAAATATTTTAAGCCACTACTAAAATTTTTATTAAAAATGTAGGAGAGTACACATATCAAGGAATGTGTTGAAAATTCTATATTGAATCAATGTAATATTGCATATAAATACACTACACATTGTTTTACGATAGGAAAACTATGTTGATCACACCATCAATCAAGATACTATTTATCAACCCTGTTTATCAAGCCTATGCAGAGAATCTCTCAAATCTAACTAGTTTCAACAATTAGTAAAAAAATTATGAGAAACGTAAGAGAGTACACACATCAAGGAATATGTTTAACATCATATAATGAATCAATGTAATAATACATATATATACAATAAGCTTTCTCTCGAGATAGAGAAACTATCTTGATCACACCATACACCATCTAGGAACCATATAGTTAGAGAGAATCTCTCAAATCCAACAAGTTCCAACAATCAATATTTTTTTTATTAGAAATGCAGAAGAAAACACACATCAAGGAAAATGTCGAACACTCCATGTTGAATCAATGTAATAATATATATAAATACAAGAATTTTCTCAAGATAGGAAAACTGTCTTAATGGCACCATCAAGCAATGGATACAACATCTAGGAAGAATCTAGTCGAAGACAATCTCTCAAATCAAGCTAGTTCCAAAAACCTGTACGAGACTAGGAAATAAACTCTATATATAGACACCAACTCTACCTATTAATGACCACGTATTCACTACAACCAAATATATGATCACACCTAACACAAGTAGGAGTTGCATAATCCAACACTCCCCCTTAATGACTACTTATCTTGTTAGCTAAGGATGTTTTCATCATCTTCTTCTATATCGCACATGCATCTTGATCAACAAAGTATATTCTTTGGTCCACCTTGGTATCTATATCTCATACCTTGATCATACACTCATCACTAAACTATCAATGTCTATAGGAAGGAGCAACCACCCATTGAAATACATATGTAACTTCTGGATGTCATTATCATTCTAAATAAGATGTCCCTTTGTGTACATGGTTCATTAGACTTGTTTATGAACTCCCCCTGAATTTACAATTTCACCTCCTAAAGACTAAAACCAATGTGGTCCACTACTAATTTTAAACAACTCCAGAATAAAGACTATTGCACTATCATAGACAAGTTCTCCAAGTCATCAAGTATACATGGTAACGGGTAACCATGTGTATCTAGGTCTCGCCGTGATATCCCATTTACATAACCCAGATTGCACATCAAACCCTCAATGTTAACAATTCCATGTATGGCTATCCAACCTCCCCCTTTAGGAAAATTCCCATGTTCAAGTAGGATTGAATTGTTAGTTCAACCTATAAATTCAAGCACGAAGAGGAACACTTATAATTAAATTGAATTCACCTACTCCTCTTAGAGACCAAATCTATTAGTTTTGTCCTATCATGACTCGAATCATTTGGTTATCATCTTACACAGACTAATACATCCCTTCATGACCTCAAACACACAAAATAAGATATCCATGTTTGAACCAAATTAAGTTCACATGCTTCTTCACTTAACTATAGGACTATTATCTTGAAAATGTACTAGCTAGAAACCAAACATCCCTCTAATACCTCAAATTGACTTGGAACCTATTATATTGTATGGATTTAAACTAACATGATGTAAAGACTAAGAAATTGACCATACTGTGGAGATAATTCCATCCAAGACACCTAGATACTAGGCCATGCTACTCATTGGTTCTCTAGGAAAATAGTTTAGACACGAAATGTATCAATCTTAATTTGACATTGTCTACAACTTCCCATTAGAATTTATAGTGAAAAAACCATTAAATAGTATTTTATAAGGAATAATTGAAAGAAAACAAACATGTAGCTATCACTCACTTCTATCCATAATATACATTACTCATTATTTTCATTACATTAAATACCTATGAAAGACATCAAAACATCAAAGAGATAACAACTCAAACAACATGAATATTTTTTTCGACCTCTTGTCTCATGCACATACTTGTCATCTTTGTTTATATCTATGACATATTTATTTAGCCTTTGTCTTATAACTTCCCTGCTTAACTATCATTCGTTAGAGTTATGAATTATAACAAAATAAGTTCATTATCTTATTAATGTCATGAGTCTCAATATGTATACAAAACTATAAAGACAAAATCTCACCATTACCATGTCATCCAATGCTAAGGTAAAGAAAGTGATCAACATAGACATGCCAAGTGATTTCCTAATAGTAACATGACTAACAACCACCATTCACTGTGACAAATAAAATGACAAAACCACATAGTCCATTAACCAATATTTGAAACATACATAGACACGATGGAAAAAATGGACAAAATATTTATGATGATGTATTAATTGCACGACAGTCACATAAGCTCATAATCTAGAAAAGTGCCACTACTTTTTCAATTGCACCTTTGATTATTCCATTGAGCAACACCATATTATTGATCATTCACAAGCTTGATCTATACATATTATTAATTAGACTTGTAAAATACCTCTCGAAGTTACCATTGTATTTAACCTCTTCATATAGAGTCCATTTTGTTGTACCTCATTATGAGTAATTTTGTCTTTACTTATGTTTTCTTTTAAGTCGAAGCATGCCATAAGTATAAAGTAACGTCTTACCACAAACTCATTGCCTTGTACTATTACAAGGTCCTTGCAGTTGGGGAAATGACATGATCTTCCAAAGTAAAAGGACTTCACACATGATTCTTTTTTAATAAATAAATTAGAGATGCTTGTGGAGGAATGTGGATAATGAATGAATTTTTTTTGAAAGATCTTATTTGGATGAAAAAAAAGGATTTGGGATATATTGGGGATATAATTGATAATTAGCATATCTTTCAGACATAGTTATAGTGATCATTATCTCAAGCCAATTTATAAGTATTTTAGTTTTTTAAATATTTTAATTCATAAAATAGAATTAGACAAAATAAAGAATATGGATTAATATCCTTGTAAAATTTTAAGTCTGATATAAGTAGAGCGATGATTCATGTCGTTGTTCATGGTATATTTGTGGGCTAGTATAAGGGCAACTATGAATTATTAAAGAGCGAGTATGATTTATTAAAGCAAAGCAAATCTTGAAACACTATATATAAAAAATAATAAAAAAAATTAAATAATTAGTATTGTCTTTATTATTAAATACATATCTATCAATAAAACATGGTTATTCTTCGCATCAACAATTACCATCAAACATGAATAATAAGAAAAAATAAGAGATTTTAGATCTTTCCTATAGGTTTTGAATACTATCTATTGACTAAACAAATGTAAATAGATTCCCTGATCCATTTATCAAATCATCCATAGCTTTTGGATAGAAAAGGAATATCTTTACTTCGACAATAAATTATCGAATAGTAAAACCATAGGACCACATACAAAATGAGTATTTTTATTTCATTTATTTCTTCTTGCGGCTTGCTGTTATTTTTTGCAGTACGAGTTTTTTTGGTTCCTTAACATGACCAATCTTATCCATATTGATGGATTGTGTTTTATTTGAAATGTATCCATGGTTACTATGTGCGTGGTCATAAATTCCAATTTGCTCCATTTGTTTCCTATGAATCACATGTGATGGGAATCATCATAAAGAAACCTTCAACAATTTTTGGTAGCTTGCTCATAGATCTTTGGAAGTTTATTCTTCTTTAATTAAAAACTTCAGAAGTACCAAAATAAGTTTTGATTATTAAATTAATAGAGCTAGATATTAGCCACTTGCAGATTTTCTACCATTTTTTTAACCCAATTCCTAAATTGATCAATGGTTCGATGGTTAAATTTTAAACCAAAGTTCTTGTGAATCGCAAACTAAAATTTGGAATTTCTACATTAGATTCCTGGTAAGAAAATGACGTGCAACCATGAGCATGCGGCTCCGTGTTGTATTTACCATATTCGATCTTAGGTGGCCCTCTAAATATAGATAATTCAATTTTTTCCTTCCCCATTTGGTTTGATTAATGCAAGTAATGTATATATTTCCACTATTTATATCAATATTCATTTCATTTTGTGACATCAAGTTTTCTTTGGCAATGGTGTTAACCAATTAATAATATGATAAGTAATTCAGGTTTATGTTTTCTCTCTATCTATTATACATTAATCACTGAAAATACTAATTACTAATTATTACATAAATGAAATATTATTAAATACATATATCTTTTCGTAAAATGTATTTTGTTGTGAGTTTAAAGAGTAGAAATTTTTTCTATAATTAAAAATAAAAATAAAAAATATCAACATGTGTTAATTTGTTTTTGATAATATATAACATATTTGTGATTTGCATACTTTAATATTATACTTCAATATTTTAAAACTAAAATACAAATATAGTTATTGCATATCTTCTTATTCAAGTTCTTAAACCATTGTATTATTTATTAATTAGTGTTCCACTGAATGCAAGGTCTTTCATGATGGGATTAGTCCTTAACATGCAAACTATAAAATATTTAGCGATAAATTTGTAAAAATATTCAAATTTCTAATGATTTTATATAGTCTCTATAAAACTTTGGCAATTTTTAAGGTAAATTAATTTTATGATATAAAATTTGGGCGAATCATTTTTAACTAGCTCTAAATAATGGATGAGCTAGTGAAAGGTCTAGTGAATTAAATATGATTTAATTCACATGCAGTGAAATCAACGAGATAACTGATAATTCATTATAAATAGTTGTTGCATGTCAATTCTAAGGAAGGCTTAATTGAGATTAGTGTTAAAGGGAGGAAGACTATCAGTTGTATGATTAGAAAAATGTACAGGTCATGCATGAGGTCATCAGGATGCCTTGGATGTAATGTGCAATCAATTGAAGGGGATTTTCTATTAAATAGGGGCTCAATTCCCTCAGGAATATGTATGCTAGGCTAGTCAGTCAAGTGCAAGTTTTTGGTTAAGTATTGGAACAAACTTGCCAAGATTAGAGTGAGATAGTCAATAGAGTGCAAAGGTTTCTCGGGAGGGGAAATATCATTGTATTGTTTCATATTCTTGAGATTATGCAATATATAGATAACAAGTATTTTATTTGAGGCTTTCCCCATATATTTCTGTCTATTGTGCTATTGCAATACTTTCTCTTTCTTGTTCATGTGATTGTGCGATCAAAATTGGCTTCTGCAATTTCTAAAATTGATTCAGTATTTTGTTTTAGTACATTACAATATCAGTTGAATATATTTAGATATTTCTACATGGTATCAGAGCTTGAAATTTTTGGGTGAAGAGTTTGCAGAGCATATCTGAAAATTTTGGTGCAAAATTTTCAAGAAAAAAAAAATAGCAGATCTAGATTCCTTGTGAAAAATATTGAAATTCAAAGAAAAAAATTTGATCGAATCGAATTTCAAATAAGGGAGATAACACCAATTTAAAATTAGCTCTTTTTTCAAAAAAAATGGTGACGACAGGACAGTTACAACTCAGATATGAGTTTCTAGAGTGCCTAAATGATGTGATATTTATAAAAGGAAATGTTTTCCTTATACACATCACCATGGGATATGTGAAACAGATCGGTGTGCAAGTGAAGAATACGTATGCTCTAGAGATTAAAGATACATGCAAAGGCTTGAGGAGCAAGGAAAAGGTTGGATACTTAGTGGTTGAGAGGGAGCATGAATTACCTCTCAACATGCAACCTGAGAAGAAGTCTAAGAAGGTTGTGTAGTAGCCACAATTGGAGAAGCCGAAAGGAGACTGAGTGGAGCCATCCACTCAAGAAGAGACCTCCTCTAAGGGGAAATTTCGATCCAAGTGGGCAGAGGGAGCACATGCAGCCATACCTTTAGAGTTGGGGTGATGTGAAATCATAATCTGAAAAGAAAAAATTTGGGCAGTATCCATTGAGATGTCTTGTCTCATGGATCATTACCTTGCTGTGGGGGCCCATAGTACATAGTAGTACGATGGATCAATAGTGATTGATGCAGTCAGATGTTAGAGTGACAGATGTCAAATACTAGAGCACATATAAGAGTTGGCAGCAGTGCAGATAGAACAACTGCAGAGTTAGCAACAATGCAGAGTTTTTAGTAGACAGTATAGTAGCTAGCAGAAGTGCAGATGGCACAGATGCAAAGTTAGCAGCAACGCAGAGTTTTCAGTAGACAGGGCAACAGCTAGTAGCAGTCAGAGACTCTAGAGACATATGCATCATATTGATTCAGTTTGGATAATTTTTCAGTTTCAAAAGTTGCAGTAGCAACAACAATAAAGAAGTGTTGCATGCATAACATTCCAAACGTATCATATCTGGAAAGAGTTGAATTCCTTTCTTGTTGAGAGGGAGTATTGAAAATGGTAATAGGAAATATTGAAAATGGTACCCAAGTGACTTCTAGTTTAATTTTCCCTTAGTTAACTTAGAAGTAAATTGTAATTCCACATCACATGACAGCTTTCAAGAGTTAACTGAGTTATGAAGGCATAGTTATCTTAGTAAATTCAAGTTGGGGATGAAACTAGAGGCATGTAGTGTCTGCTGATTTTTAGGAGCCATAGTTGAGTTTGTTTTGAGTTGTAGTTAGTTAACTCATTTTATTTGAGTAAAAATCAGTTTAACTAGTTCCAAATAATGCATGACCTACTGAGAGATCTAGTGAATTAAATATGATTTAATTCACATGTAGTGATCAATATAATAACTGCTAATTCTCTATAAATAATGATTACATGTCATCTCTAGGGAAATCTCAGTTGAGATTGGAGTGAAAGGGAAGAATACTATTAGTTGTATAATTAGAAATTTGTATAGGTCATCCATGAGGTCATGAGGACACCTTGGATGTATTGCACAATCAATCGAAGGGAATTCCCAATTTAATAGGGGTTCAATTCCCTTAGGAATATGTAAGCCAGGATGGTTAGTCAGGTGCAAGTTTTTGGTTAAGTTTTGGACCAAAATTACCACGATCGAAGTGAGACATTCAACAAAGTGCAGCTGTTTCTTAGGAAGGGAAATAACATTGTATTGTTTCATATTCTTGCATTTGTGAAATATAAAAATAACAAGGTTTTTAGCTGAGGATTTCCCCAGATACATCTTTGTGTTTCACAATTGAAATACTTTCTCTTTCTTATTCATGTGATTGTGTGATTGTAATTGGTTTCCACAATTTGTAGAATGTATTGAGTATTTCAATTTAGTACATTACAAGATAAGTTGAATCTATTTAGATATTTCTACATGGTATGAGAGCTTTGATTTTTTGGGCAGAGATTTTGCAGAGCAGATCTGAAAATTTGGGTGCAAATTTTTTAAAAAAAAATAACAAATCTCGATTCCTTGCGAAAAAATACCCAAATTCGAAAAACAATCAACCGAATCAGATTCCGGATGAGGGAGATATCGCCAATTTAAAATTAACTCTTCTTTTCAGAAAATTTTATGACCAAGGCAGCATTACAACTCAGATTTGAGTTTCCAAAGTGCCCAGATGATGTGATATTTATAAAAGGAAAGGTTTTCCTTAGACACATTGCCATGAAATAGGTGAAACAAATCATTGTGAAAGTCAAGATTATATATTCTCTTTAGGTCGAAAATGCATGCAAATCCTTGAGGATCAAGGAAAATGTTTGAGACTTGGTGGTTGAGAGGGAGCATGAATTGCCTCTCTGCATGTAGTCTTAGGATGAGTCTGATAAGGTTGTGGAGCAACTGCAATTGTAGAACCCGAGAGGAGACCAAGTGGAGGCATCCACTCAAGTAAAGACCTCCTGTAGGGGAAAATTTCGAGCCAAGTGCGTAGAGGGAGCACATGCATCCATACCTCCAGGTGAGAGGTGGGGTGATGTGAAGTCATAATCCCAAGATAATAAATTTTAGCAGGGTCCATTGAGATTTCTTTTCTCATGGATCATTACCTTGATATTGGGGCCCATAATACACAGTTACATGATGAATCAATGGCGATTGATGCAGTAAGATGTCAGATACTGAAGCGCAGATCAGAGTTGGCAACAGTGCACATGCAATAGATGCAGAGTCAGCAACAACATAGAGTTTTCAATAGATAGTGCAGTAGCTAGCAACACTCAGAGACTGATGCATCATACTGATTTAGTTTGGATGATATTTTAGTTTCATAAGTTTCCGTTGTAGGAATTTGCAGGGTAACTTACTTAGTTCAAACACCAAAGGTCACAGCTCACAAAAAGATCACAGATTAGTACACCAGTATTTGACGTGGTTAATAAAACCCTCAAATAGGGGAGTAGTCTACCGCCTGAGCTAATGCGACAACTTCAGGAAATTTATTGATATAAATAAAGAAACCTTACATAAGCTTCTCTCATAAATGGTCACCAAAAAAATGACCCTCCATGCTCTTTAAATAGAGATCATGGACAAATCGGGTGTTAAGACACAAATCAAGTGTCAGTAATACTGTGGAGAGAATGAACTGTCGGATCACTACATATCTTGACCGTCAGATTATAAGTTGCAAAATTACATAGTAAAGAATTACACTTTACCTAACTCTATGATAGACCAAGTTATACTTAACTATTTCCTATGTGTCGGAATATCCTAACATCCCCCCTTAA
The DNA here is from genome assembly GCA_034641835.2 of Pinus albicaulis. Classification (NCBI taxonomy): domain Eukaryota; kingdom Viridiplantae; phylum Streptophyta; class Pinopsida; order Pinales; family Pinaceae; genus Pinus; species Pinus albicaulis. Next base: position 764,305,972 of record CM076583.1, on the reverse strand, counting down.
GAACAACTTGGGATAGGAGTGAAGGATTTTCAAAGGTGACATAATAGGAGAAGGAAGGAGGCATTAGAGCCTATCCCCCCTTAGAGATAACTTTCCTGAACTCCAACCATAGATAGAAGTGTGGTAAACTTTGCTTCTGTGAGAGCCTTTGTAAAGATATCAACAACTTGATCATTGGTTGAACAATAGAGCACTTCAAGAAAATGATCATGAATGATATTTCTAATGAAGTTTATGTGTAGCTTAATGTGTTTCATGCGCTAATGTTGAACTATATATTTGCATAGTTGAATGGAACTCTGATCATCACACCAAAGTTTAGTTGGATGCTGCTAATGAAGACCAAATTTGGACAGGATCTGACGAAGCCACAGGGCTTCCTTACTGGCTTCAAACAACACCACTATAGTCTTCTTATGCAAAAGAAAGAGAGATGGCACTTTTTTCTTAGAAGAACATGTTGTAGTTCCTAAACCAAGAGTGAATAAATAACTTGCAGTATAATTTCGATCATCAGGGTCACCAACCCAATCTGAATCGATGAAACAAACCAACAATGGAGATGCTCTTGCAATGTAATGAATCCCGAACTAAACTGTACCTAGAATATATTGAAGTATTATTTTAGTTGTTTTCGAGTGACTTTCATGAGGTTTGTGAATAAACTGAGCAACAACACCAACGACAAAGGAAAGTTCAGGATAGGTTGCATACAAAAGTTTACCAACAAGTTGACGATATAAGGTAGCATCAACTTCAGGGGAAGTACAAGTGACTGGAAGCTTTACTCCAGAATGAAAGGGATAAGGGGCTAGCTTACAGTCTTCCATGTCAAAGTGGCATAGAATATGATAGGCATACTTGGACTGAGAAGGGTAATACCTTCTTTGGATTGTAAGACTTGAAGACCAAGGAAATAATGCAAGTGCCCCAAGTCTTACATTTAAAAATTCTTTATGAGGCTAGACTTCACATGGTTTATATGGTTCATATCACTACTAGTAAGGATAAGATCAACAACATAACGAACAAGCATGATTAAGGACTTAACCACTTTCTTGGTGTAGACAGTGTTGTGAGAATGACATTTAGCAAAGCCATTATCTAAGATAAAGCTATCCATTTTGGCATACCAAGCCCAATGGAATTATTTGGGACCATAGAGAGACTTCCTAAGGCAACAAACTGAGCTAGAGTCGTTTTGAATAAAGCCAGGGTGTTGTTCCATGTTGATTTCTTCATGCAAGTCCCCATGCTAGAAAGAAGATTTAACATCCATATGATGGACTTCCCATTTAAAGGAGGCAGCAAGGGAAAGACCAAGGTAGATGTAATTCATTTTGAAAATAGGGGAGAAGGTTGCAATATAATCAATGCTTTCAACTTGTGAAAATCCTTTAGCAACAAGACGAACTTTATTTTTATCCACCTTTCCATCTGGTCCAAACATTATTCTGTAAACCCATTTGCATATTACATGTTTTCTGCCCTTTGGAAGAATAACAAGATCCCAAGTATTGTTTTCCAATGAGGAATGATATTATTCAGTCATAGCTGCATTCCAATCTGGATGACCTAAAGCTTCTTAAAAGGTATCTGGATCATGATTTTTATGGAACTTGAGCCAATAAGGAAGAGGCTCTGTTGAACTAAGAACATGTACAACATTGATCTGCAGGGTCGCTTGCAAGAGAACCTATTTAATCCCGAGTAGAGAGAACCCATTTTGGAATTTGTGGAGCTAAAGGAAGATCTTGAGGAGGCGGAGGAGGATTTTCATCCTCGATGTCATCATCTGAAGTAGAAGGAATGATTTCATAAGCAGAAGAGATAAAGAGAGGTGGCACATATTCCGAGTTAGGCTCACAGGCCAAAGGTGGCACATATGTCGAATCAGGCTTGCAGGTAAAAGGTGGCACACTTGCTAAACTAGGCTCACATGAGGAAATATTTTTATCAAATTTTACATCTATTCTAATGATTAAATTTTTCGATTTGGGTTGAAGAAGTGTATATCCTTTGACATCTTCAGAATATCTAACAAAAATGCATTTTTCACTCTTAGGTTCTAAGGCTTTATGTTCCTCGTCGGGAATATGGGCCAAAGCTTCACTTCTAAAGACACGAAAGTGACTTACATCTGGTTTGATGGAGCTCCAGGCTTCTTCTGGACTGATATTCCTTAAAAATTTAGTAGGAGTGCAATTTACTATGTAATTTGCACAGCTAATTACTTCTGCCCAAAAATTAAGACTAAGTCCTTTAGATTGAAGAATAAAATTAGCCATTTCTTTTAGATTGAAATTCTTCCTTTTAGCTAGACCATTTTGATGTAGGGAACAATATGTTGCAATTGAATTCCATGCTAAGTGAAAAAGTTGGTAAATTTGTTGGTAACATATTCTCCTCCATTGTCAGATCTTAAATTAAGAATGTGATGTCTGGATTGTTTCTCAACAAAGGACTTAAAGGCCAAGAACATGCTAAAAAATTCGCTCTTGATTTTTAAGAAGTATACCCAAGTGAGTCTGGAAAAATCATCAATGAAAGTTAAGAAGTACTTGTAGCGAGAGAAAGAAACAACTAGAAGGGGCCCACATAAATCATTGTGCACAAGCTAGAAAGGGGTTGAAGCGTGCTAAGAGGAACGCTTTTCAAAACTATCCTGATGATGTTTATCAAGAACACAACCTGAACAAACACGACCTCGGAAAGATAACATAGGAAGACATGTCACCATATTTTCTTTACATATATTTTGAAGAGAGTGATAGTTTAAGTGACCAAATCGCTCATGCCAAAGTTTTATCACTTCATCATTATGAGAAACAAAAACAAAGGGAATACATGATGACCCAAATTTGTCAAACTTATACCAACCTATGGAATCATCAACAATGTCAGTAGCTAAAATATGTCTAGGATCTCTTAGGTCGTTAATTACAACATCAAGAGGTGAGAATTCTATGGTTTTCCCTCCACCTAAATGAGTTATCTGATACACATATAGAAGTTTGCAGGACAAGGTAGAAACACATAATACATCATTAAAATTACCATTATCTAGATAAATGGTTCCAGGCTCTACAACACTAAGATATCTTTCATCAACAACATAAATATTTTTGGTATTATGATCATTTAAAGAAGAAAAAATGGCTTTATTTTTGGCCATGTGGTAAGAGGCTCGAGAATCAATGAGCCACTCATGAGAATGATAACATGAAGATACATTGAAGGCATAACCAGATCTTGATGCTTGAAAACCACCTGTAGAAAGTGTCATTCCCAAAGATGAAGTTGAAGAGTTCTCCAAATGGATGTTGTGCTTCTTCATTGTTGCTTCCAAGGCTTCCATCTTCTTGAAACATTTTCACTCTATGTGGCCATAATGATTACAAAAGTTGCAATGTCTATCTGTATTCTTCCTTTCTTTTTTCCTTATCAGTTTGTTGAGTTGTTTTTTCAATTTGCGGTTGAGATTGCTTAAGAGCCTTTCTTGGTTTAGGACCATTCTTTTTAGGATTATTTTTCTTAGGATTCTTTGGATATGGTTGTTGCTAGGCTGCTAAGGCTTTCTTAGAAGAGTTTCAGTGTTAATAAGACCAAGGTGTAAGATTTTTTCTTGTTCTTTTATCAAAGAATTGCAAAAGGCATCAAAAGAGGGGGACTTGTAGGGTATTCCTTGAGAAATGAAGGCTTCTCTAGTGGAATGGAAGGTGGAAAAAAATGAAGAGTATGCAAGGCCTAACTTAGCAAGAATGGAATATATAATACTACCATATTCCTTTTTGAACTTACAACCTTCTAAGAGAAGTCTAAGGGTCTTGAATTTGGAAAAAAAATATTCAATAGAGGACAAATTATTGGGGTCTAAGGTAAGCAACTCATTTTCAAGCTGGTGGCTCTGATTTCATTTTTAATGCCAAAAACAATATTTATATTTTTCATAGCTTCATCAAGGGATTCAATTTATTGGATACGAATTCTAAGATCTTAAGTGATCAGGAGATCATGAATTTTGCTCAGAATTGAAAGTGCTTGAAACTGTACCAAACCTGAGCGACTGAGAATATCTCATCGTTCTAATTCTAGCACCATGAATGGTTCGCAAAACCGATGTCATATGAGGGAGATATTACGTTCTGATCGATTTCCCAAACAGCTAAAATTTTTGTGGCAGGGGTGACTGGGATGCCCAGTCAGCATACAGGTATAGTCATCAAAAGGTGGAATATTCTGAGAATATGTCAATTTCCCAAGCCAACTAGTGAATGCCAAGTGGTGTTATGTGATTTGTTTATGGATGTAGGTTGGATTTTGAAGAACCAATGAATGGGTGACACATGACCAGCCTTGAGGCTGCCACGTGTCCCCTATACTGTGTTGTAAAATTATGGTTGGGGTCTGAGGGGTTTGACCCCGTGACCTCCAGCGCGCCCAGATAGACTTCGACCAACTCCACTACACATTGTTTCTTACCTTATATGCACGCCCCATTATTATATGTTGTATGGTAAGGCAAGTTGGGGGGGGGGAGGGGGGTGCCACCGACAATCCCAACTTGCCGATGGCCTTGATGGAAGTGTTCACATGTAACAACATTCACCGCGATATTTGTTAAAACATTCAACCATTATTAAATGCTTCTTCGATAGTGTTAAAACTGTAACTTCAAACCATATCACATGCACGCAGTCTGTTAGACATGCTGACATTTATGGTTAGTTCAAATCGTTTGGGAACTTTACCTCCACTCCGGGTTCCGCTTCAACTATTTTAAATGCAGAGTTTAATTAACCGCGAGGTTTAAGGGGGTCGACATGTGGCCACCCCTGCCCCTAACCATAATATTGATTACTCACGATTAGAGATGGCGAATAATTAGCGCTCCCCTAAAATTTCAGAGTTTGGCCAAAAGTAATTGTAGACAAGTGCAGCTCTCCACAATTAGTAGAGGTTGTGTAGCTGTCATTGGAAAAATGGCTAGGAAGGTCAATTTTCGACAAATTTGGGTGAAACAAGAGTCTACCTAGACTAACTGGAGCATTCTGGAGCCATTGGTGTAGATAAAAAAGCCATTGGAGGCTTGTAAACACATGTGTTTAAAATTTTGAGCATAATGAAAAGAAGGGACATGTCATTGGGAGTTGGACCAGCAGATGTAGCCCAAGCATTAAGGGAATTTTGAGGTTTAAAATGGGCCTTCTAAGGAAAATGTACACAACATTCACTTTGTGAGAACCAATCAAATTTTAGGGGATGACATCATCCCTAATAGTGGTGGTGGCATTGCTTGAGTTAAAGGTACTTACTTGTCACATTCTCAATGGTGGATAAAAACTCATGGTTAACCATGGTAGTTCTCAAAGTACTTTTAAAGTCAAAGTAAAGTACTCATAATAAATGTCATTTCATACTTTTTGAATAAAAATATATTATTGTCATTTCATATTTCTTGAAAGAAACAATGCATGTCCCTATACATTTATTATATTATATTATATTATTTTTATACAGTACATTAATTATATGTTATTAAACAATTATATAATATAAATTTTGATTAATAGCATATAATATAATTAAGAATTTATATATTTATATTTATAGTTTATTTTAAGTTATTTAAGTACAAAGTACAAATGCATTAGTTGTTCAATGATAATGATTTTTTCTTGAAAAACTCATTCTTATTTATAGTCACATCGATACAATTTTTTATTAATTTTATTTTGGTACAACTTTTGAATTGAATTTAACTATGGTTGCATGGATTGTGGTGCAAAAATTGAATTGGAAATTCATAAATATTATTTTATTGGTTTAGCTATTATTTTATTATTTCCTTAAGAGGCCCATTTTAGACCTCAAAACTCCCCTAATGAGGGGTGAACCGTTTCATCATGCCTGCTGTGTAAATCTTACGTGTGATGTTATTTCTCTGTTATACACTGTTGTTTAGTGTTATTTAGGCTTATTTACATACTTAAAGCTCATAATTTCATCTATGTTTTATGGTTAATTTCCTCAATCCTTAAGCAAACAAATGGATACAAATTTGTACATGTTTTATAACTGAAAATACACTTATCACAACAAAATAATACAGTCTTTTCAGATCAGGTTGGTATCAGAGCTAGAGTTTATTCTCTGGTGTTGTTGTGTGCAAATATTTGTTTAACTATTTGCAAGTGTTCACATGCTTACTAGGCTCAAGCTTAAGAGAGGAGAAGGCAAATTATAGGAAGAAAGAGGGTCTCAAAGTGAGACACGACAAAGGAGGGCAAGATTGGCACATTCTCCACCACCTAGTTCACCTCCAAAAGAAGTAGAAGCAGCATTAAGCATGCCTCAAGAGGAATAAGAAATCCATGAAGAGGTGGATCCCAAAGAATAAAAAAGAGTGTTCAGGAAAGCTTTCCTTGACATGACTGAGATGGTGAGAGTCCTTTATCAAGAAAGGAATGAGATTCTAGAAGGAGAAGGATCCAAACTTCACAAGGAAGGATAGGGATCATCAGGAGGTCAAAATTATGACGATAAATCAAAGAAGGGATATAGTGGAAATGGAGCCAGTGGAAATTCACCATCCTCACCCTCATCATCATCATCATCATCATCCTCTACTTCATCTTCAGTACATCAGCCACACAAGTCAAAGGACACTGGTAAAATTCCTTTTCTAAAACTTGATGTTAAGTTTGAATTGCCAATGTTTAATAGTGAAGTCAATGCATAAAATCTTGATAATTGGATTAGAAAATTGGAGGTCTATTTAAGAATTCAGAACCCTCATGATGATGATACCAAAATCCAACTAACTTCATTGAGAATGGAAGGTGGGACACTTGTTTGGTGGGAAGACAAGAAAAAGGAGGAGACCAAGAAGCATGGTAAAATTACCCTATCATGGACTAATTCCATTACTGTAATAAAGCAACAATTTTATCCATTAGCTCATATGCAGAAAGCCATAACGAACTGGAAAAAATTTAGGCAATTGAAAGGACAGAATGTGCAAGAATACACCTGAGAATTTAGGAGAAGAGCTCTCTTATTAGGGGTAGATTTGCAAAGCCAAGATACTTTTCTCAAGTATATAGAAGACTTACATAGCTACCTATAACATACTATCCTCATGTTTAACCCTACAAGTCTAGATGAAGTTTGTGTTCAGGCCACACATCTAGAAGCTAGAAGGAAAAACATCATTGATGAGGGTAGGAAGAAACCTTTTAAAGGGAAAAATAAAGAGAAGACCTCAAAAGTTAAAGGCAAAAAGAATGCATCTCTCAAGAAAGAGGGAGAAAAATTGGTCTGTAAGCATTCTTCAAGAGAAGGCCACGATGAGAATTTTTTTTTGAAATTACATACTGAAAGAGGCCCAAACATCAGAATAACAAAGGGAAACATAAAACTGTAGCTGCAACTCAACATGATTTAGGACAGGATTCAGGTGATGAATCTAAAATTACAGCCATGGGATTGAAGAACATGAAGGGGAAATAAATTGAAACTATACCCAATACTAGTACATGGAATTGTCACATACAAGCTCCAAATGAAGAAGAGAGAATTGAACTGTTTCATGTAAGGCTCATATCCAAACATACCAAGGTTGACACACTCTTTGACATTGGGTCACAAGAAAAATTAATCTTTGAAGAACTGGTCAAGAAACTTAATCTTGAGACAATTTCACATCCAAAACCATATCCACTTGGGTGGATTTGTAAGGATGTAAATTTACAGGTTTCAAAGAAGTGCATATTGTGGTTTGCAATAACTACACATTTTGTTGACATGGTTGAATTAGATGTGGTTCTGGTTGTTATTACAAGTATTGTGTTGGGCAGTCCTTACTTGTATGACAGGAAAGCGATCTTCCATCGCCATGAGAATAAATACCATCTATTAAAAGATGTCAACGAGTACATTGTTAGAGCACATCACAAGAAGACAAATATTGCGATGTTAAATGCTAGACAGGTAAAGAGGCTGGTGAATTCAAGTAAGAATTTTGTTCTTCTAATGATTAAGCCTAAAGCTGATTTTAATCATGAATCATTTGAGGATTGTGATCCTAAGTTTAAATCAGATTTATATGATGTAGTTGATGCACATCATGAGATGTTTCAGGAGCCAATAGGATTGCCACCAAAAAGGGAGATTCAACATCAGATTCAGTTGCAGCAATATTGTCCTCTTCCAAACATTGGCATGTATCACATGTCGATAATGGAGAATGCTGAAATTAAGAGGCAAATCAAGGACATTTTGACAAGGGACTCATAAGGCCAAGCACTTGGCCATGTGGTTCACCCATAGTGTTTCTTCCAAAGAAAGATGGGACTTGGTGCATGTGTGTAGACTTCAAATCTTTGAACAAGGTAACAGTAAATAATTGATACCCACTCCCAAGGATAGATGATTTGCTTGATCAGCTAAAAGAAGCAAAGTTTTTCACTAAGTTAGATTTACGAAGTGGATATCATCAAGTAAGAATTGCAGAAAGTGATATATGGAAGACTGCATTCAAAACCAAACAAGGACTCTTTGAGTGGTTGGTTATGCCATTTGGTTTGTGTAATGCACCGACAAATTTCATGCCCGTTATGGATAATTTTTTGCATCCATCTCTTGATGAATTTTTGATTTTGTATTTAGATGATATACTAATTTTCAGAAAAACAAGAGAAGAACATGTCTTGCATGTGAAAAAGGTGCTTGATGTTTTGAAGAAAGATAAATCATTTCTTAAGATGTCAAAGTGTGAGTTCGGAAAGACTTCTCTGGTTTATTTGGGACACATTGTAGGAGGAGGCGAGTTGAGAATTGATCCTTCTAAATTGGAAGCCATTTTGAATTGGACCACTCCTAAAATAGTAACCAAGGTAAGAAGTTTCTTAGGCGCAGCTCAGTATTGGAGAAAGTTTATTGCTAACTCTTCTTCCATAGCAGCTCCTATGTATGCAGTGACAAGTGTGAAGAAAGGCTTCCGATGGGGAGGCAAACAGTAGCAAGTTTTTGAAGCTTTAAAATACAAGATCAGTTCAGATTTGGTCCTTGTATTACTAAATTTGAGACAGCCATTCGAGATACAAACTGATGCTAGTGCATGGGCGCAGTACTTTTGCAGCATGGTAAGCCTATTGCTTTTCATTCTGAAACATTCAATGGTGCTGTAAATAATCATCCTACATATGAAAAAGAGTTGTATGCATTGGTACAAAGCATCAAGAATTGGAAACACTAATTAATGGGTAAGAGAATATTATACATATCGATCACCAACCATTACAGTACTTGCAGTCGTAAACAAAATTGCAGCAATCACGACATTTCAGGTGGATGGGTTTCCTTCAACAATTTCACTTGGCCATAAGGTACAAGAAATGTATTTTCAATAAATTTGTTGATATGCTTTCAAGGCCAATCATAAGTTCTTCTACTTTACTTAAAGATGATTCGATTTTGCATGAGAGCTACATAGAACAATATACACGTGATGTTGATTTTCAAGATGTGTATGCTAGTTTGAGTGAAGGGAATCAAGTTGAGGAAATTGATTATCACATGCATAAAAATTTGCTGTTTCATTTGGACAAGCTGTGTATACCACAAGGAGAGAGGCTAAGTGTCATGAGAGAGGCTCATTCGTCTCTTAGTGCTGGACACTTTGGGGTAAGAAAAACTGTGGTGCATCTACAAAGGTATTTCTATTGGCCTCGCATGATAGATAATGTGTCAAGTTTTATAAGAGGTTGTTCTATGTGTGCAACAAGCAAGCTTAGCAACAGGGAGCTTGGGTTGTACACGCCACTATCGGTACAATAAAGGCCATGGGAGAGTGTTTCCATGGACATTGTTGGAGGTCTACCTATGTTAAGAAAACAACATGATTATCTTTAAGTAGTTGTGGATACATTTAGTAGAATGTCTATACTTATGCCATGTAAGAAAACCATTAATGTTGAACAAACTGTTGAACTTTATTTTCAACATGTATGGGTTCATTATGGATTTACAACTTCTATTGTTAGTGACAGGGATTCCAGGTTCATTGGGAATTTTTGGTCCAATCTTTGGAAGATGATGGACACAAAGTTGAAAAAGAGTACCGCTTTTCATCCGCAAAGTGATGGGAAAATCGAGGTGTTGAACAGAACCGTTGTGCATCTATTAAGAGGATATTACAGAAAACATCCCAAGTTGTGGGATGAACAACTGCATTACATTCAACACACTTACAACTGGGCAAAACACTCTTGTACAAATACTTCACCTTTTGAAGCATGCTTTGGGTATTTGTCGAAATCACCATTAGAATTCATATTTGAGAAGGATGTTGCAATTGATGGGCATAGTGATATTGACAAAGCTCAAAATTTCATTGAGAAAATTCAGATTATTCATCAACAAGTTCAAGAACAGCTTGAGAAGAGTCAAAGCAAATACAAGGAGAGGCATGACAAACATAGAGTTGATCACACGTTTCAAGAAGGAGATGAGGTATGGTTGCACATAAGTAAAGAAAGGATGCAAGTAGAAGGTAAGAAGCTCAATCCCATTCGCTATGGTCCATTCAAGATCATTAAGCAAGTTGGTAACAATGCATTTCAATGTGACTTGCCTTCATATATGCAAATGTATTTAGTTTTTAATGTTGAAAATTTACGTTTGTATGAGCCACATTTGATCGATGACCAAGGGAGTTATGTTCAACTGCCTTCTATTGAAGATTTCTCACCAGAATTTTTGGATGAGCTCAAGGATGATACCATCCTTAACAGGAGGACAAGAGCATCTAAGAGGGGAAATGTCAACTACCTTCGAGTTGGGCTCAAAGGCAATAAGCTAAGCAGGGAGTTGTAACCTCATCTACTGAACAAGTAATCAAAGTCTTTTGGGGTCCAAAAGCTTTCGAATGGGGAGGTGTGATAAGGAGATCATGAATTTTTCTCAAAAATGAAAGTGCTCGAAACTGTACCAAACTTGAGCAACCAGGTAGATCTCGTCGTTATGATTTCAATGCTGTGAACGGTTCAAAAAATCGATGTCATATGAGAGAGATATCGCGTTCCGATTGATTTCCCAAACAACTAAAATTTTTGTGACAGGGGTGACTAGGATGCCCAGTCAGCATGCAGGTACAGTCAGCAAAAGGTGGAATATTCCGAGAATATGTCGTTTTCCCAAGCCAACCAGTGAATGGTAAGTGGTGTTATGTGATTTGTTTATGGATGTATTTTGGATTTTGAAGAACCAATGAATGGGTAACACGTGGCTAGCCCTAAGGCTGCTACATGTTCCCTTTACTGTGTTGTAAAATTATGGTTGGGGTCCAGGGGGTTCGACCCCATGACCTCTAGCACACTTGCATAGACTTCGACCAACTCGATTACACATTGTTTCTTACCTTATAAGCGTGCCCCATTATTTTATTTTGTATGGTAAGGCAAGTTGGGGGGGGGGGGGGGGGGGGTGTGTGAGACTGCCGGTGGTCCCAACCCGCTGGTGGCCTCGATGGAAGTATTCACATGTAACAACACTCACTGCGATATTTGTTACAATGAACGATTATTAAATGTTGCTCCGATGATGTTAAAACTGTAACTTCAAACCATATCACATGCGCGTAGTCTGACAGACATGCCTACATTTACGGTTAGTTCAAACCGTTTGGGAACTCTGCCTCCACTCCGGGTTCTGCTCCAACTATTTTAAATGTGGTGTTTAATTAACCGCGGGGTTTAAGGGGGTCGGCATGTGGCCACCCTCGCCCCTAACCATAATAGTTATTACTCATGGTTAGAGCTGGCGAATAGTTAGCGCTCCCCTAAAATTGTGAATTTTGGCCAAAATTAACTGTAGACAAGTGCAATTCTCCATAATTAGTGGATTTTTTGTAGCTGTCATTGGAAAAATGGCTAGGGAGGTCAATTTTTGACCAATTTGGGTGAAAAAAGAGTCTATCTAGACTAATTGGAGCATTCTGGAGCCATTGGTGTAGAGAAAACAACCATTTGAGGCTTTTAAACACATTTATTTGCAATTTTGAGCATAATGATAAGAAGGGACATGCCATTGGGAGCTGGACCAACAAATGTAGCCTAGGAGGGGTGAACTGCTTCATCATGTCTGCTGTGTAAATCTTATGTGTGATGTTATTTCCCTGTTATACACTTATGTTCAGTGTTATTTAGGCCTTTTTACATGCTTTAAACTCATAATTTCATTTATGTTTCATGGTTAATTTCCTTAATCCTTAAGCAAACAAATGGAGACAAATTTGTACATGTTTTATAATTGAAAAGACACTTAGCACAACAAACTAATACAGTCTTTTCAAATCATTAAGCAATGGAAATTACTATCAACCCTCATGCTTGATCTTGTTTATTTTCCCATTTAGCCTTTGCATCTCCATTGTCGGGTTTAGATTCTAGTCCTGAGGCTATCTTATAAATCCCTTTACTTCTAAGTAAGTCTACAATGTAGGATATTCATTGGAAACAATTGGTGTTTTTAAGAATAACCAGGCATGCACTTTCAATTTTTGAAAACTGAAGTTGAAAAGGTTGAAACTAACTGCTCCAATGGAAAGATCTCAAAAAATTAGGCTAGTTAAAAAAAAATGGCTTTGAAAACGGCTTCTGGATGAAGAAGCTATGCATTTTTGAAGAAAAGTTGTAGTAGATGCCAGGTAGTCACATGATAGGTTGAAAGTTGATGATGACGTTGTATTTTTTTTATAAATTTTTCAATCATTTCTCAGGTGCATCTTTATCATTGATGTCGCATGTCCCTTCCTTTCCTTTTTCTTTATTTTCTCTTCAATTTCCCTTACATGCATATTCTTGTCTCTTCATCTTCTTTTTTTCCTATTTTCCTTTATTTCTTGAATTAATTTCCATTTATTGCTTTTTTCCTTTACCAATTTACATAGCCATTAATTAACCATAAATGATACCCACTTTAATGTTTTTCCCTGCATTCAGCTTGAAATACTTGTCCCATGAACTTTGTCTTATTTTTCCTTTATAATGCCCTTCCATTTAAATGGAAAATCAACCCATGGTTGTTACACTAAGCCCATATTACAACCATTCAAATGTGAACAATAAGATTATTGTGAGAAGCCCGAGCCTGAGTTCTGCTATGAATAATAACAAAAATCACAATGATGATGCTATGGTTAGCAGCTATATTCACAAAATTGTCAAGAATAAAAAAGTAATCAACCTAGCTAATCAACCTCTAGTAAAGATGAATTAATTGACCTCAATAAAGTACTAAACTTTAGTATTTCTCCTATGTGTATTCGAATTAAAAATATCATATGTTGTATAGAAGGTAATATACAAAACATAGAGAAAAATGAAGATAAAGAGGAAATAAGACAACACTATTCAATAATCCTTAGAAAGGCCAAACCATCGAAAAATAAATTGAGGAATGAATTGTCATCTCCAAAAAAGTTAAATAAAAAAGATGTAATTGTAGCACTCAAAAAAAATAAAGAAGGTGCCACCATAATCCTCAATAAAGAGAGATACATAGAGAAAATGAAGGATCACCTCACTTATGGTAGCCATAGGATATTACACAAAAACGTATTTCTAAAGTCATTAAAAATGTTAAGAAAGAAATCAGTGATTCCACTCTTGATGAAAGAAATAAGAAATAACTTTCTTGATCTCCGAGATCACACCAAGAATATAATCTCTCCCCAAGATTCATAAATATGGTGTTCCCTTAAAACCTATTGTTAATACCATTGGTTTACCCACATATGGGTTAAAAATCTAGCAGCATATTAAGCCCCCCTTTTGGGAATACTGACTCTTTCATTAATGATTCATGCAACTTTGTTAAACTTATCAAGAATGAAAAAGTGGAAAAGGATGACTCAATCGTGACTTTTGGTGTGGTTTCGTTATTCGGTAAGATACTCTTAGGAGATGTGATCAAGGTTCTCTATGAGGTGATGGAAACTGAAATAGCCAAACTTGCTGAGGTATGCCTTCGCTCAACATTCTTTAGCTTCCAAGGTGAATACTATGATTAGGTCATAGATGTTACAATGGGATCATCTTTATCACCTATTGTAGCTAACCTCTACATGGAAAAAATTGAATAAAGCAAAAAATTCCTACTCGTTGAAACCAAAACGATGGAAAAGGTGTGTCAATGATACCTATAATATTGAATGGAAACATGGTAAAGAGGAACTTAATAAATTTGTGGAACATTTGAATGGAATATCCAAAAACATCAAGTTCATAAGCTAACTTGAAGACAATAAATGTATTCCCTTCCTTAACATATTAGTTAATGGACATGAATATGGGACCTTAGGACATAAGATACTAAACAAATAGATTCCTACTAAAAACTACCTAGATGTAGACTCTCACTATCACCCATCACAAAAATTTGGGATTTTTCAATATCTTGGCTTTAAGAGATATTAGGATATCTGATAATAAAAACTTGGATCAAGTATTAGACCACCTTACTAAGGTGGATCATGATTAGACCACATAATTCTCAAAGAAGATAAGGGTGGATCATGATTTTTTGGAGCTTGAGCCAATAAAGAAGAGGCTCTGTTGAACTGAGAACGTGTATGCCGTTAATCTGCACGCTGCCCAAAAAAAAAAAAAAATATAATAATATGTGTTGTCTATGGAAGCCGCCACAATTTAACCAAGATCTCAAGTTTCTTGTTCAATTCAGCAATTTTTTTTCAAAAATTTCACAGTTGAAGTGTTTAAATGATTATTTTTCATATCAAAAATAAATTCAGAAATATCAAGAACCTCTGGAGGCTCTACCAAATTTAATTACAATAAAAAAAATATCAAAAATTTCTGGACACCCAAAATCTCTTGAAACTGAACCGTTGTAACCTTGATTTTCAAAATTCCTCTCAGAATGTTCCAAAATTCCCATTTCCTAAACAAAATTGTATTCTCTTCGGACTACGCGTACAATAACATCGCCGAAAAAGAAACCGGGCATGCGGCCCTTTTTGGCTATGCACACAGATCGGCATAAACACAAAGGTTCACCAAAAGTAATATTCCTTTCTCGTCAAATTCAACGTAGTAAACTAAGATTTCACGGTACACGTTTAGGGCCCAGGCCGTTGCATTCACGCTGAGCATTTCTTTTCCCTGAATTTTGTACTCCCCTGGTTGAGCTCAGTAAATCAACTTGTTATAACGTCCAAAATGAAACCAAGTATGCAGTAATATTATCAAAAAAGAAACCAGGTCCGCGGTTTATTTTGCCCATCAAAGCAGCTCAGTCTTTTTTTTTTTATAATTATTCTTTAAAAAAAATATTCGGTTTTTGATAACTTAATTGTACTAAATGAATATTTCTCACCACAGTTAAAAAAAGATTTGAATGTTAGAACATTCTAATTTGAATGTTTTATCGTAGTTTCTCTATAATACAAAGTTGTATATATAATTAGTAACATAGTTTTTCTATCATAATTTTTAATATGTTTAGATATTTGTAAAATATTATTTTTATTAGTAATTTTGGTATCCAAAATTAAAATTTTTGAAAATAGTTATATTTATTTAATAATAAATTAAAATTAAAATTTTAAATAATTATATTTATAACAAATCTAATATTAATTCATTATAATTTCTACACTTTATATGTCAATTTATTAGTCTCTCAAAACAAAACATGCTTAACATGCTTATGACGATTTACTATTATCTATTATTAGTAAGAAAATTAGTAAGCAAATTTAATGTCTAATTTTAAAAAATAAATATATATTTTTTAATATTATTAAAACAACTAATTTACAACCAATTTTTTATATAACATATTTTTTTTAAAAACTTAATTTTTAATTTAAATATTAAAAGCTAAACTACCTACACTAAACCTCTATTCTTAACATGTTTTTAGAATTTTCTAGAAATTTAACTCAATTAAAAAAAAAAATACTCAAAACCTTAAATCATAGATTCTTTATATTTTTTTAAGAATCATTTAAGATATTATAAGTGGCTCTCTATCATGTATTTATGTATTTAGGATGTGGTGTAATAATTAAGTATTTAGGATGTGTTTTAAATAATTAAGTGAGAAATTTTGATCTCTACAAATTGTGTGGTCCAAAACAAGACAATGTAACATGTGGTCCAATCCTAAACAAAATAATGTATACCTAGAAACTTCTCCAGACATATTTCCTCTCTACTACCATGAAAGGGTACATTATCTTGTTAAAGACTGGAAATCTGTGACTTATAAAAACCAAACCTCCTACAACCTTTGCAACATAGCCTCTAGAGCTTAAAAAAAATCCATTTCACCTGACCCCTCTCACGATAACCACTATGAAAGCAATCCCCTGTGCTAGGAAAGCATTAACAATTTTCGAAATCATTGAGCTTATTAATGTGTTATTTACTCTCAGGGCTAGCCTCACCTTGGATCTCTAAATTTCTGATCACATTCATTTTGGTTTTCCAAGTAGCTATTTGGTTTTCCAAGTAGCTAAAAAGCCTTGAACCAGAACGAACTCTTTTGGAAATTAATCTCAACCACCGCTTTAAATGAACTGGCAACAGCCATACCTTAGTAAATGTTTTGCGGGTTGCGGATTGTGTGTGCAGAGAAGGACAAGTATTGAGCAAAAGTACATTACCCATTCCGCAATAGATTAAATAATTAAAGTCAAATAGGAATTTAATGCATGGTTAGTAAATGTGCATAGGACAATATTTAATCCGCAAGTTTTTTTTATTTCACGCAAGTTATGTAATGTTCAGAAAATGATGTCCACCCATACTATGTATTAAATTGTGTCTGTCAAGAATTAAATGTCTTAGATATATATGTTTAGATTTTACATGTAATTAGGAGTGTGAGCAAGTGAAAGAGTGAAGAGAGTGTTGTGTAATGTGGCTAAGAAGTCTTGTTTTACTTTTGAAGGAGTCGAAGCCTCCATATGTTAATGTATTTCATGTTTTTAAGTTATAATATAAAGTTTGATTAATAGTGAAATTTTTCATGTATGTGTTTTACTGCAACACTCTGTTTTACTATTTTTCACAGTGAGTCAAATTAATTGATTATATTTTATCCTCTCCATAGTTGCGATTTTGATCTCCACCACTCTGTATTGAAATAAATATTCATTTGAACTTATTTCCGCAACTATATGGTATGGATTAAGTGAGTTTTGCAACTCTGTGTAAACTTCTATAAATGTGTTGTGTTGATTAAAGTAATTAATTTCCACAACTCTGTGTCTGTGTGAACTCCGTGTGTTGAGGGAAAATCATTTTTCCCCTGTGTCTTTAAAATTTCTAACATTGTATTAGAGCCAGTTAAAAAAAAAAATCTCAGTAAAAGATAGTGTTTTAATTGAGGAGTTAAAAGGAGTTCTGAAATTTTTTGTGGAAGGTATTCTCCAGCAGTGAGAAAGTTTTCACGTAGTGAGAAAGTTTTCATGCAGTGAGAAAAGTTTCATGTAGTGAGAAAGTTGTTTATACACTGAAAATGTAGCAACAAGCACAAGCTTGACTAATCCACAAATACCATAGTTTAATGGCAAAAATTAAGACTATGTTTCAAATCTTTCGGTGAAAATCACATTTGACACAATTTACTCGAATGTGATTTTCATGGAAAGATTTGATACATAATTTATGGATCACAGAAGCCAAATTCCTAAAAATTAAGACTATTGGGCCATTATAATGAGAGCCCTGTTTGCTTCACAAGATATATGGGAGCTAGTGGAACAAGGTTGCCAAGAACTAGCAGATGTAGCAACATTGGCTGCTTTGACAGTAGCAGAAGGAGACTTGTTGAGAGATAATAAGAAGAACAACAACAAAGCCCTCTTATATATTTTTCAAGCAGTACATGAGAGTATATTCCCAAGGATTTCATTAGCAACAAAGTCTAAGGAGGCGTGGGATATTATCAAGAAAACCTATCAAGGCATGGAGACAGTGAAGACAACAAAGCTACAAATGCTAAGGAGAGACTTTAAAACTCTCTATGTGAAAGAATCTGATAACATAGACTCATTCTTCACACATGTGATTGGGTTGGTCACCCAGATAAGGTCTCATGGAGAGACACTTGAGGAAAGAAGAATAGTGGAGAAAATATTAAGAAGTCTACCCTCAAGATTTGATGCCATAGTAGTGGTAATAGAAGAGACAAATGATATCTCAATATTTTCAGTGGATGAGATTGATGCATCTCTGATGTCTCATGAACATATAATAAACAAAACAAAAAACTCCTCATTGGAGCATGCTTTCAAGACACATATGCCTTTTGGTCAAGGTAGAGGTCGAGGAAGAGGAAGAAGCCCATAGAGAGGTGGAAGAAATAGCCCTGCAAGCACAAGTGGAAGGGGCAGCAATCAGAATCAAAGTGAAGGGTCAAGCCAACATCAAGTACATGGACAAAGGTATGAAAAATCCCAAGTCCAATGTCATTATTGTAAAAAGTATGGGCATTATGCCAATGAATGTAGAAAGAAACAAAATGACATGAATAATAGTCAAAATGAAAATTTTGCAAAAGAAAATGAGAACCAGAGTAATGTGCTTTTAACATGTAATGTAGCACAAGAAAAACAAGATGATGTATGGCTTTTAGACTCAGGTTGTAGTAACCACATGACTAGAAACATAGCAATGTTTGCCAATATTGATGAGAATGTGAAGTCTAAAGTGACAACAGGGATTGATAGCAAAGTCTCTATCATGGGAAAAGGAAGAGTGTCAATATTGACAAGTAAGGGAGAAAAGAAATTTGTTCCAAATGTATATTATGTACCTAGCCTGAAATGTAACCTTCTAAGCATTGGACAACACGTGAACAAGGGCTACAATGTATTTTTTAAGAATGATGTGAGTACTATCATAGACATACCTCCAAGTAAAAGGGTCATTGTAGAAGTGCATATGACAAAGAATAGGATGTTTCCTCTCAAGCTCAGAATAGAATTGAAGGAAGGAGGTGTGGTAGTAGGAGTCACATAATAGGTCTTTCAAGAAGAAGTGAAAGACGAAAATTGGTTATGGCATTTAATATTTGGACATCTCAATTTTGGATATTTGAACCTCTTACATAGAAAGGGGATGGTAAAAGGATTACCACTCATTGAGAAACCTGACAGCCTATGTGAAGGCTGCATCTTGGGCAAACAACATAGAAAAGCATTCCCAGTAGTGAAGAGTATAAGGGCAAAGGCACCCTTAGAGATTGTCCACTCAGATTTGTGTGGACCAATGCAAACACCATCTTTAGCTGGCATCCAATATGTTTTGACATTCATAGATGATTACACTAGAAAGACATGGGTGTATTTCTTAAAATAGAAGAGTGAAGTGTTTGAACAGTTCTACCACTTCAAAGCGCGTGTTGAGAAGCAGAGTGGGAGCTACATCAAAGTGATGAGAATTGACAAAGGTGAAGAATATATCTCCAAATATTTCCTACGTTTTTGTAGTGAAAATGGCATACACAAGGCGTTTACCACAAGAAACATACCACATCAAAATAGTGTTGCATAAAGGAAGAATATGACCATCATGGACATGGTCAGAAGTACGTTGAAGGAAAAACATTTGCCAAATGAGTATTGGGCTGAAGCTATCAATTTTGCAGTGTATATTTTGAATAAATGCCCAACCAAAGTTGTTATGAACAAAGTTCCGGAAGAAGCATGGAGTGGAACAAAGCAGTTTGTCACTCGCATGAAAGTATTTGGAAGTGTGGCTTATGCACATGTACCAAATCAACTAAGGAAGAAGTTGGATAACAAGGGGGAGAAGTGCATATTTGTTGCATACAGTGATGAGTCCAAGGCATACAAACCTTATAATCCATCCACCAAGAAAGTTATAATCAACAGAGATGTGCAGTTCATTGAAGAAGAAGCTTGGGATGGAAGCTTAGAGAAAACAGTGAATGTGAAGACATGTGTGGCTCATGAAGAGTAAGAGGAATGCAGAACAACAAATAATTTCTCCACAGTGGTTCTTGCTCTACCTACACAATCACAACAGAGCAAACCATAAGCTGGAAACAGAACAACCTTGAGAAATAAAGGAAGTGCTTCTCCAAGCACACCACAAGGATCAGAAACTCCCTCAAGTTCAAGTGAAACTCCAAGCACACCAAGAAGACCAAGATTCAGAAATTTGAGTGAAATTTATGAGCAGGAAGAGGTAAATGATAATGTTGGTCTGAAATTTTTATTTTCTTTGTTTTGTCATGTTGATGACCCAATCCATTTCGAAGAGGTAGTAAAATAATAAAAATGGATTGAAGCAATGAATGAAGAGATTGGTGCAATAGAAAAGAATGACACATGGGAGTTAGTGGACCTTCCGCAAGGTAAAGAATTCATTGGAGTGAAGTGGGTCTATAATACCAAAAGCAACATTGAAGGAAAGATTTAAAGGCATAAAGCAAGGCTCGTTGCCAAAGGTTACAAGCAGCAGCATGGAAGAGACTATGCGGAAACATTTGCGCCAGTCACGAGGAAGGAGACAGTGCATACAATGTTTTCAATTGCAGCTCAACAGAAATGGAAAGTCTATTAGATGGACGTAAAATCAACATTCTTGAATGGAGTGCTAAAAGAGGAGGTATATGTTGCTTAACCTCCTGGCTATGAAATAGAAGGCCAAGAACACAAGGTGTGTAGGTTGTGGAAAACTCTCTATGGGCTTAAACAAGCACCGCATGCATGGTATTGCAAGATATATGCTTACTTGATGGACAATGGGTTTGACAAATGTGACGGTTAACCTACTCTCTACATCAAAGAAAATGACGATGAGATTATTATTGTTGTCTTTTATGTAGATGATTTGATTTTTATAGGTAGTGATGATTTTCTCATCACTGATTTCTAAGCAGTCATGAAAAGTGAGTTTGAAATGACTGACTTGGGGTTGTTAAGATAATTTTTGGGCATAAAAATGAAGCAAATAGCAAATGGAATTTTTATTTCTCAAGAAAGGTATGTAGCAGAAATTTTGGAGAGGTTTAAGATGCAGAACAACAAGCCATCACCAACTCCAACCATCACAGGGTTGAAGTTGAGCAAGGAAGATTGCAGTAGCAATGTCAGTCTGACATTATACAAGAGCATGGTGGGAAGCCTAATGTATTTGACCACAAATAGGCTTGATATAATGTATGCAGTGAGTTTGGTGTCGAGGTTCATGCAGACACCCAAGGAGACACATTGACAAGCAGAGAAAATAATTTTAAAGTATGTCAATGGGACAAACGAGTATGGCATTTTGTACTCCGCAACTGATGATTTTAGGCTGGTTGGTTACACTGACAGTCATTGGGCAGGAAGTGTTGATGACAGAAAGAGCACGTTAGGATATGTTTTTCATTTGGGTTCGAGAGCCATTTCATGGGCTTCCAAAAAGTAGCCGATAGTATCATTGTCAACAGCAGAAGCTGAGTATGTTGCCGCAATAGAATCAATGTGTCAAGAAGTTTGGATGAGAAGGATGTTGTGAGATTTATGTCATGAACAATATGGAGAAACCATTATTTTATGTGATAAAAGTTCAGCAATTTCACTATCAAAGAATTCTATATTTCACAAAAGGACAAGGCATATTGATGCTAAATATCATTTCATAAGAGAATTAGTTAACAATGGTGAAATTGTGTTGCAGCATTGCAGATCAGAAGAACAATTTGCAGATATCTTCACGAAGCCAGTGGCAGGTGAAAATTTTGTTTATCTAAGAGATTGTCTAGGAATGGTCAATGGTGGAATTTGCGATTAAGGGGGAGTGTTGGAAATTAATCTCAATCACCACGTTAAATGAACTGGCAGTAGCCATACCTCAGTAATGTTTTGTAGGTTGTATTGCGTGTGCAGATAAGGACAAGTACTGAGTAGAAGTACATAATCCATTCCGCAACATATTAAATAATTAAAGTCAAATAGGAATTTAATGCATGGTTATGTGCATGGGAAAATATTTAATCCACAAGTTTCGTTTAGTTCACGCAAATTCTGTAATGTTCAGAAAATGACGTCCACCCGTATTAAATTGTGTCTGTCACGAATTAAATGTCTTAGATATATATGTTTAGATTTTACATGTAATTGGGAGTGCGAGAAAGTGAAAGAGTGAAGAGAGTGTTTTGTAATGTGGTGGATGTAATTCTAGATAGACATGTGGAGAAAATATGTGGAGCGAATTTTGGTGCGCGCATGAAAACAATTTTTACTGTGTGTTACTCCACAACCTTCGTGAATGTAAATCCAAGTAAGAGGTCTTGTTTTAGTTGTGAAGGAGCTGAAGCCTCCATATGTTAATCTATTTCATGCTTTGAAGTTATAATATAAAGTTTGGTTAATTGCACTAGAATTTTTCACGTATGTGTTTTACCGCAACACTCTATTTTACTCTGTTTCACCATGAGTAAAATTAGTTGATTATATTTGCTCCTCTCCATATTTGCGATTTTGATCTCCGCCACTCTGTATTGAAATAAATATTCATTTGAACTTATTTCCGCAAATATATGGTATGGATTAAGTGGGTTTCACAACTCTGTGTAAACTTCTGTAAATGTGGTTTGTTGATTAAAGTAATTTCCACAACTCTGTGTGAACTTCGTGTGTTGAGGGAAAAGCATTTTTCCCCCGTGTCTCTAAAATTTCTAACAAACTCTGCCTTGCTGCACCATGGACGACCTCAAGATAAATAATCTTATTGAGTCTTCAGTCGACACTAAGAAGGAAATTATCGTGAATGCCCCTGTATGCGAATCTGATACAACCTATATTTTGGAGGTCCCTTCTTCTGAATATGAGATAACCCATATACCGGGTGATCCGCTAACAAACGAATCGAAAGCTTATGAGGCAGATATAGTTTCTCTCGTCCCTTTCCATTTCGTTCAGTCTTATCTTCACAAGTTTGAACAAATTAAAAGTTAGCTCCTTCATCGCAGATTTCCCTATAGATTCAACGATTACCAGAAGCTGCTCGACAGAATGGTGCACGATCAATTTATTACTAGGATTCAGAAATTTTACTATCCAAACACCGATTCCAACGAAGTAGGGAAGTTGTAGGGAGGAAAAGAAAAGGACAAGATATATCAATAGAAGGTAGGTAAAGAAAAGGACAAGATGCTTCAAGACATGATGCTTGAAGCATGGACAGGTACAAATCAAGACCTCAACTCAATTCTAAAAAATGATTGTCACAGTCTGTCCCCTTTCCTGAACATGCATGACAGGGAGGATTAAGTTATATTTCCTGGGGAGAGTTCACATATTTTAGGATTTGCCTATAGAAATATTGTCAGCTCTTCACATAGCACAGATCGCACTCAAAGCAATGAAATGGGAAAGAACACAAGGAACCTCCCTGCAAGAGAAGTAGTTCTGGGTAACAAAGGAGTGAAGTTCACTGCACTCAAAGGGTCATTCAACAAAATTCATTTCGATTGAAAAACATGGAAGTTTCACTTACCTAGAATTGAAATCGACAACAGAACAGGTATTTTTATGAGGAATTTGTTGGCATTCTAGTTATATGTTTTCATTGATAAAACAAAACCGATCATGTACTATGTGAAATTGATGGACCAGTTGATCGACACAGCTAAGGACATTAAGGTGGTGAAAAATTATTTTATAATCCACCATCACTTGGGCGTTGACCAAAAAGTGGCCAATATGTGGAATGGAATGAGGAAAGGACATGATAAAATTGGGCAATATGGACCAATAGACAAAATATTCCCTAGGATCAAACTCAAAATAAATCTTGATTGTTTCTATGAAAACATATCTATGATATTCTATGTTGCTTAAATAACAAATACTTTACTCTTCTTGCATGTGTAAACAAGTTTTCCTATAGATACTAGTGCAATTGATACAACCATTCTTTACTAACATCACCTTGATTGCACATCAAACTCTTAGTGTTAAAAATTCCATGTATAGCCGTACAACCTTCCCTTTTATGAAAATTCCCATGTTCAAGTAGGATTGAATGGTTAGTTCGACCTATAAATTCAAGCACGAAGAGGAACACTTATAGTTAAAATGAATTCACCCACTCCTCTTAGAGACCAAATCTGTTAGTTTTGTCCTATCATGACTTGAATCATTTGGTTCTCATCTTAGACACACTAATACATCCCTTCATGACCTCAAACACACCAAATAAGATATCCATGTTTGAACCAAATTAAGTTCACATGCTTCTTCACTTAACTATAGGACTATTATCTTGAAAATGTACTAGCTAGAAACCAAACATCCCTCTAATACCTCAATTAACTAGGAACCTATTATATTTTATGGATTAACACTAACATGATGTAAAGGCTAAGAAATTGACCATACTATGGAGATAATTCCATCCAGGACATCTAGGTAGCCAACCATGCTGCTCACTAGTTCTCTAGGTAAATAGTTTAGACACAAGATGTATTAATCTTAATTTGACATTCTCTGCAACTTTCGATTAGTATTTATAGTGAAAAAACCATCAAATATTAAACATGTAGCTATCACTCACTTCTATCCATATGAAATACCCATGAAAGAATTCAAAACATCAGCAAGAGATAACAACTCAAGAAACATGAATATTTTTTTCGACCTCTTGTCTCATGCACATACTTGGCATCTTTTTTTATATCTATGACATCTTTATTTTGTCTTTGTCTTATAACTTCCATACTTAACTATCATTCGCTAGAGTTATGAATTCTAACAAAATAAATTCATTACCTTATTAATGTCACGAGTCTCAATATGTATATAAAACTATAAATACAAAATCTCACCATTACCATGTCATCTAATTCTAAGGTAAAGCAAGTGATCAACTTAGACACACCCAAGTGATTCCCTAATAGTAACATGACTAACAACCACCATTCATTATGACAAATACAATGAAAAAACCACATAGTCCATTAACCAATATTTGACACATACACACACATGATGGACAAAATGGTCAACATATTTGTGAAGATGTATTCATTGCACGACAGGCACATAAGCTCATAATATAGAAAAGTGCCACTACTTTTTCAATTGCACCTTTGGTTCTTCCATTCAGCAACACCATATTATTGATCATTCATAACCTTGATCTATACATATTATTAATTAGACTTATAAAATACTCCTTGAAGTTACCATTTTATTTAACCTCTTCATATAGAGTCAATTTTGTTGTACTTCATCATGAGTCATTTTATATTTACTTATGTTTTCTTTTAAGTCGAAGCATGTCATAAGTATAAACTAATGTCTTACCACAAACTGATTGCCTTGTACTATTACAAGGGCCTTGAAGTTGAGGAAATGAGATGATCTTCCAAAGTAAAAAGACTTCACACATATGATTTTCTTTTAATAAATAAATTAGATATGAGGAATATGGATAATGAATGGAAGAATTTTGAAAGATCTTATTTGGATCAAAAGAAAATATTTGGGATATATTGGGGACATAAGTGATAATTAGCATATCTTTCAGACATAGTTATAGTGATCATTATCTCAAGTCAATTAATAAGTATCTTGGTTTTTTTTAATGTTTTAATTCATAAAATAGAATTAGACAAAATAAAGAATATGGACTAATATCCTTGTAAAATTTTAAGCATGGCATAAGTAGAGATATTATTCATGTTGTTGTTCATGGTATGTTTGTGGGCTAGTATGAGAGTCAGTATGATTAATTAAAGCAAAATCAATCTTGAAACACTAAAAAAAATAAATAATAATTAGTATTGTCTTTATTATTAAATACATATCTATCAATAAAACATAGATATGTCTATAAAACACTATATAACATCAATAACTTCTTAAAGATTTTAAAGCTTTCCTATAAATTTTTAATACTATTTATTGACTAAACAAATGTAAATAAATTCTATGATCCATTTATCAAATCTTCCATAGCTTTTGGATAGAAAAGGAATATGTTTACTTCAACAAGAAATTATTGAATAGTAAACCCATAGGACCACATATGAAATGAGTATTTTTTTTTTCATTTATTTCTTCTTGCGACTTGCTATTATTTTCTGCAATACGAGTTTTTTTGGGTTCCTTAACATGACCAATCTTATCCATATTGAAGGATTTTGTTTTATTTGAAATTTATCCATGGTTATTATGTGCCAATACACAACTAGTGGTCATCAATTCCGGTTTTCTTCATTGGTTTCCTATGAATCAGACGTGATGGGAATCATCATCAAGAAACCTTCAACCATTTTTTATAGCTTTGAAAGTGCTCATAGATCATTGGAAGTCTATTCTTCTTTTATTAAAAATTTCAGAAGTATAAAAGAAAGTTTTTATTATTAAATAGAGCTAGATATTAAGCCACTTGCATATTTTCTACCATTTTTCTGTACCCAATTCCTGAATTCATAAATGGTTAAATTTTAAATCAAAGTTCTTGTGAATCACAAACTAAATTTTGGAATTTCAAAATTAGATTCCCTGTGAGAATATGACGTGCAACTATGAGCATGCCCCTTCGTGTTTTCTTTACCATATTCGATCTTAGGTGCACCTCTAAATATGTAGATAATTCATTTTTTTCGAAAATGTAGATAATTCGATTTTTTCCTTCCACGTTTGGTTTGATTAATACAAGTAATGTATATA
Organism: Pinus albicaulis; assembly: GCA_034641835.2. Taxonomy (NCBI): domain Eukaryota; kingdom Viridiplantae; phylum Streptophyta; class Pinopsida; order Pinales; family Pinaceae; genus Pinus; species Pinus albicaulis. The sequence goes on along the minus strand of CM076583.1, from coordinate 764,279,244 downwards.
TCTCCACTATTTATATAAATATTTATTTTGTGACCTCATGTTTTCCTTGGCAATGGTGTTAACAAATTAATAACATGATAATTAATTCATGTTTATGTTTTCTCTCTCTCACTATTCTATCTATTACATATTAATTACTACATATTACATAAAAACACTAATTACAAATTATTATATAAATGAAACATTATTAAATACATGTATCTTTTCCTAAAATGTATTTATTTGTGAGTTTAAAGAGTAGAAATTTTTTCTATAATTTAAAATAAATATAAAAAATATCAACATGTGTTAATTGGTTTTTGATAATATATAACATATTTATGATTTACATACTTTAATATTATACTTCAATATTCCAAAACTAAAACAGAAATATAGTTATTGCATATCTTCTTACACAAGTCTTTAAACCATTATATTATTTATTAATTAGTGTTCCACTAAATGTAAGGTCTTTCATGATGGGATCTATGAATGTCACTATATCCATTTATACTAGCAATTGCATCACATGTTGCAAAGGAAACGTCGTAAGGTTGTGGTATATGAAAGAATAAGATATAAGAAAGAAGAGGTAGTAGGAACTTTCTTGGCTCCAACTGATTCTCCAGAATAAGGGGTGGAGAATTATGCTTACTGGACCTCAAATCAAAATATCCATATTGGGTAATTGATGTGGAACAACTTCTTTTTTATTAATTGCATGTAAGATGTGTTTTTCATAACGGATGAGACATTTTGGCCAAAGCACTCAAGACCTTTATATGATGAAATATGCATGTTTATTTATTTTTTCTGCATGAAGGATGCACTTGGTTTTTATGACCAAGTTGGGGATACTTCACCCTTGCACCAAATTATTTTCTTCTATCACATTCCCAATGTTCAATTCCTCTGATACTACTCCTAGAACTCCAACTCTACACTACAGCTAGAATTATTTAATGGAATAAAAACTTATCACTATGACATGTTGTACTTCATAAGGGACTACTAAGAAGCTTAAGTATGGTAAATCCACCTTCACCTGTCATTTGAACATAAAGCATAGAGTTATCTTAATCGTCAATTTTATGGATAAGAGACATTTGGGCCCTTTTTAACCCTTGGGGATGATTACTTAATCTCATTTTAGATAATTTATATTAATAAATTATCTCCAATCATATTTCCATAATTCCTCTTTGAATGACCAATATTCCACTTTCTTGGAACTTTTCATCTCAGTCAGAATAACAAACATCATGAAGACCCAAAAGTAAGATGAAGAAATCAACTCATTATCAGGGAATCTAGTGACTTCTTTAAGGATCATAATTCAAGACTTTAGTGCCTTTTAAAGATCATTTATTTTCCCATCAAATAAAAAGCAACAATCAAATTTTGTATTGAAAAGAATGGGAACAAATTTTAAATGTAATAACTCCCTTCCCTAGTGATAGTATATTTTTGTTTTGAAATGAAAAAATTTTCCTGATATTTTAGATAATAGATTCCTCCCCAAGTGACCCTTTAGACATACCTTTTTCTTCAACTGATTATAATAGGTAAGTGTCTTTCGTCTAGTATTTTCTAAGTCCTCCTTACAATCAGAATGTTTCTCTTCCCATAACTCTATCTTAGGTTATAATTCTAGCTTTCTCTTGTTTATGAATAAATTGTCTCTATGTCACTATTGTCTGTCTCTTTTTGAGCGTTTTCTTGAATCAGTGAGATAATGTAGCTCATATGGATTCCAAAATCCTCGAGTAACCCATTTTCTGAAGAGTCCTCTTCTGTTTTTAATTCTTCTACTTGGTCCTCCATAGCCTTGTCAACGTCGTTTCCTTCTAAAGAATCATACATTCTTGACAAGTATCCATTGTCTTGCTTTTCTTCTTCCATATACTTCAGATCTAAATGAATAGAACATGAGATAAGTTTCATGAAATTTTCCAAATTCCAAGATTTTTCATTGGACTTCTCATGTGTATGAGGTAAAATTGATTCCATACATTCAACGTTATGCCTTTCTAGGGCTTGTTGTAAGGTTGTAAGATTCTCTTCACCATGTCTCCTTTCTTTTGTATTATTGACTTTGATACAAACAATTGTTACAGACACCTTTAAAGGTAAATTTAGTGTTATTTAAGAAATGAGAATTATGAACATTCAACATTATTGCTCAAGATAAATTGTGTCCTCTGAAATAATTTGGAAATTTAAAAAAGATCACACATTTAAAAATAAATCATTATTAATTTAATCTTTTATATATTAAGAAATAATACTCATAAACTATAAAATAGTTGTAACATAAATAATATATAACAAACAAAACCATTTACTTTTGGAATAATAAAATATTTATCACAAAAATAATACATAATAAGAAAAACTATGTATATTTCGATGTATGAAAATTTAGATACATTTTATTAAGTAAAATTTTAAAATAATAATGGTTATAAACATTTAAAAATAATTTTATTAAACAATTAGTTTAGATCGAGAGTTAAGATTGATTTAGGCCATCTTAGTTCCCCCTATAAAGAAACTAAATTCCACATGAATACCATGGGGTCAATACCTAGTTAAAATGTTCATTACATTATGTCAATATCTTTATTTAATTTGCTTTTAATTTTCATTTTGTGTAATTTGACATAGTCAAAATGTTAAACATGACATTCCAACCTAGCTATCATATTTTGTTGGAGATCATAATGAAAAAACAGGACATATCTAGGAACATTTATTTTTCCTCTTTATTCAGTGTATTATAATTCGAACTTTCTCTGTGTGTCAGTACCACAGTGCCATAAATGTATGATAAATATTCTCATATTATCCTTATAAATTAAAGGTATAAATCCTCTTTTAAGTAAGTTTAGAGTTAATGATAGAGATCTATGATCAAAATCAGAGTCTAGATGTAAGAGAACTCACGAGACCGAGTTAATGATGGAGATCTAGGATCAAAATCAAAGTCTAGATGTCACAGATTTCACAAGACCACATTGAGTCAGCTTTTGGATTTTCAACATAATTAAATTATTTAATTTGCAATAATTTTAAATTGATAAATTGTGGTGTCTAGAAATAATAATTTAATGCTCAAAAGAGATTTGAAAAGTTTTATAATTAATCTTTACTTAATCAAAATCTCATTTTTTTTTACTCAATTAGTACTCAAATAGATAAAAATATTATATAATCATGTTCTTGGCAAGGCTTGGCTATCCCATAAGTGATAATACATATATTTCTATATTTTTATTATCTAGAACATTTATCTTCTTGTAACAAAACTTCCTCTACTTAATGAAAAATTTCCTATAATAAGAAAAATGTTAGAGTTTATGTCAATAAATTTGGAGTTTTTATAAATTTTAAACTTTGATTAAATATTTAATGATTTTGTTTGATTTAAAATTAGGAACAAATCCTATGTGTATGATTCAACACTGCAAGGATTTAGAACATGGTAATTATTTTTTATTCTTAAATGTTTTGTTGAATTCTTATCATATTTGTAGCGAGAAACGATCTATTTCTTCGAAACTTAATTTATTTGCATGCAAGCTTTCTTTTATTAACATTATAAGGTATAAGGCATACAAAATGTATGGCTTCTAATAATATATTGCTTTGACAGGAATATGAGATGTTATAGATGTAACAACAAGTTTTAATACTTTCCTTCTTTTAGAATGTAAGAACTTAGTAACTAGTAAATATCATCATAAATTTAAAAATGTGTGATTTTTAACAATTAAATGAAAACAAAAATATTTTAAAGTTTGATTTGAAAAATGTTTATATATATATATATATATATATAATTCAATTTTAAGGTCACAACGAAGCATACCAAATTGTTGTATGAGACCCTTTTATTTGTGGGACAAGGGTCTCTACTCCTCTAGTTTTATAGTCCATATTAGTCCATATGTTCATTTAGCCACTGAAAAATCATTTATTTCAAATTATGTTAAAATTTTTATCTAAAATTTAGTTAAATTTTAGATTATAGGTGTGATAGTTAAATTTTAGATTCTAAGTGTGATATTTTCTATTAAATTGGCATTTCCATAATATTTTATTCAACAAATTTCATCAATACTATGTAAATCAATATATTACACTTTTTGATGTTTTCCATTTTAATTTTAATTTTTTTGTAATTGTATTAGAATTTAAAAAGTTGGCCATCAAAATTAATAATAATAAAATTGAAAATAATATTTCCATCATATATATATATATATATATATATATATGAGGTTAACATGTGATGACATTTATTAGGTGGAAGATATTATATATAAATGAATATCCATATTTATATGTATATTTTGTTTTAATTATAACGTAAATTAACATATTAAGATATTTGAGCATTCATAAAGGTGTATTGTTTTATTTCTTTTTCAAATTTAAGGAATTGACAAATCAAAATTAAGATCTGTTTATTATATATTTAGGCATTAAATTTTAGTTTTTGATAGTTTATTTTCTTTAAAAAGTAAAAAGAAAATAAATAAAAAATAAAAAAATAACAAAGTACGAAATGTTTTTTATAACACATATGTCTTTTTGAATAAATAAGATTGAACTCTACACGTCTATAGAAAGTAAAAAGAAAATAAATAAGAAATAAAAAATAACGAAGTACGAAATGTTTTTTATAACACATAAGTCTTTTTGAATAAATAAGATTGAACTCTACACGTCTATATACATGTCAAGAAACCGATGATCATTCATAAAATTATAACAAGAATCATAGGCAATCCACTGTGTATGTATTTTCAGTCTACGTATTTACATGCTACGGATTATTATAATTCTAAGAAATGAAAACATCAAAGTGGTGATCTTGTTTTACCCAACATGATGGATCGAAAGCTAATAACAGTTTTCTCCACACTAAAAAAACACGTTGAAAACCTATTTTGATCCACAAAGTAGAAGAAAGGGTCTTTTCAAACCACAACCATTACGACTGTTAGCTAGTACAAAAATAGAACAAGAAGGGTTTTTCAACCTACAGTTTTCCACAAGTATGCGAAAACAGTTTCTGCAAGAAAAGGCGTTAATTTCCACAGGTTTCAATCGAAGCCCAATGATCTTCTATGAAAATAAAACACTTGTCATCCGTTATATAAATACATACCTGAATATTTTCACTGGGAGCAAAGAATTGAGAATTGAAATGAGAGAATCAATGTCTTTATGCCATTGTCTTTTAGTCATTTTGTGCTGCAATTGACGGAATCTTCATAGTCACCATCATTTGGATGACTAGAACTGCAGAATGTGGCCTTCAGAACATGATTCAAAAAACCAGAATGATCGGTTGTGGTTGCAAAATTGCATCCATAGAAAAAATTACATATGGAGAGGTGATTGGTATCCATGACACCACTTTGACCGCAGGCTTGCTGCAAATGCCAGGGAAACCTTTGTTGCCAGCCTATTGAGCCGATCGAAGGCCGTTGCAGGGAGAAGCCATTACAAGTAGAGCCATGGGAAACTCGACTCTGAATTAATAATGATTTATGGCCCCAACAGAAAAATCTAAATTCTCTGTAAACAATCCAAAAAATCTAGAAAACAATTCAGATTAAACTCGAATATGATGATGGTCCAGATGTGAAAATTCGATGATGGGCACCAGATAGAATTTTGACGGCAATATCTCTGATGGAAATATCTATTGGCTAGATCATCGATGTCTTGAAAATTCATAACTAATTAATACCGGTTTTCAACCTTAGGGGTAGAGAATAGTTCACTAGTCTAACACTAAAATCAATGGTGTACAAAAGACACGGTGGCATTTTAGGGAGTTTTTTTCAAATAATAACGCACATATATATATATATATATATACTTGATCTAATGGTCTAAACATGGACACATAGCATTCATCATTATTGCTCAAGATAAATCATGCCTATGAAATAATTTGGAAATTTAAAAAAGATCACATATTTTAAAAAAAACCATTATTCATTTAAGTTTTTATATATTAAGAAATAATACTCATGAATTATAAAACAATTGTAACATAAATAATATATAACAAAAAAAACCATGTATTTTTAGAATAATAAAATAGTTTTAACAAAAAGAATATAGAATAAGAAAAACTATCTATATTTGAATGTATGAAAATTTAGATACATTTTATTAAGTAAAATTTAAAAAAAATACTGGCTATAAACATTTAAAAATAATTTTATTAAATAATTAGTTTAGATCTAGAGTTAAAATTGATTTAGGCCATCTTAGTTCCCCCAATAAAGAAACCACATTCCACATGAATACCATGGGTCAATACCATGGGCTGTGTTTATAGTTTATCATTATTTTATTTTATTATTTTTATTACTTTTATTGTATTTTGACCTAGTTAAATGTTCATTATATTATGTCAATATTTTTATTTAATTTACTTTTATTTTTATTTTCGTGTAATTTGACATAGTCAAAATGTTAAACATCACATTGCAACCTTTCTATCATCGCCAAAACCTAAATTAAATCTAACTTATAAAAAAGAAAAAAACTAACATTATAAAAAACATATATAAAAATATTTACTTGATCTAATGGCCTAAAACATTTCAGTCATCTAACATTTGATCCAATGGCTAAAACATGGACACAATGGTAGCTAGGAGAGTTGTTTTCAAATAGTGACACCTTACGAAATAATTATACATTTGATCCAATGGCTCAAACATGGACACAATGGGAGCTGTTGGAGAACAGAAGCACAACAGATTCAGCCAAATACTCAGCAAATAAATCAAGCACATAAAACACAGAGGTTTAACGTGGTTCACCCAACCAATCTGGGCTACGTCCACACAACATAGGCATCGGCAATTCTTTATTAATCAAACAGGAGATTACAAACTCACACACCCCCCCAAAACAATCCGTATGGATACCTGTTATATAACAAAGAGAATCTAACTGCCTCATAAATCCTCTCACATCAAATTTAGGATGCATTAACTCCCTCCCAACAACCTGGAGCTAATCTAGCAACAAATTCCTATTGTTGTCACACACTGAGATTTTTGCCTATTTTATTTAAAACAGAAAATCTCAACAATCTCCACCTTGACAACAATTATCCTGATGCCCTGTTTTTTTATTATTTTATCTTTTCTGCAAGCCAAGAGAAGCCAAACACCAATGCAGCTTCTCCAACAAAACTGGCTTCGTGAACATGTCTGCACAGTTTTCCTTTGTATGCACCTTTTCAAGAGAGACTCCCCTTTCAGTAATAACCTGTCTTACAAAATGGTACTTAATTGGAATATGCTTTGATTTACTATGATAGGCCGGATTCTTGACCAATTGTATTGCACTTTGACTATCACAAAGTAACCTGATGTTGTCTTGCAACCTACCAAATTCACCAAGCAAACCTTTCAACCAAACCGCCTTTTTGCAAGCATGCGAAGCGGCAATGTATTCTGCTTCAGTAGTGGATAAAGCAACAATGTTCTGTAGCTTTGACATCCAGCTAATAGCTCCACCTGCAAGAGTAAAGACATACCCTGAAGTTGACCTTCTCTTATCCAAATCACCTGCAAAATCGGAATCAACATATCCACAAACATATTCACTGCTCTTATTGTAAGTGATACAATAACTACTTGTGCCTCTCAAGTACCGAAGCACCCATTTCACTGCTGACCAGTGTTCTTTACCCGGATTTACCATGTACTTGCTGATAACCCCAACTGCATGTGAAATATCTGGTCGAGTACAAACCATCGCATACATCAAACATCCTACTACATTGGCATATGGAATTCAAGACATATAATCCTTTTCTTCATCTGTATTAGGACATAAACCCGAAGAAAGCTTGAAATGGGAAGCGAAAGGGACTGACACAGGCTTCACATTATTCATACCAAACCTCAAAAGTATTTTCTCAATATACTTTTGTTGTGATAGCCATAGCTTACCATTGCTCTTGTCTCTGAAAATCTCCATGCCCAAAATCTGTCTTGCTGCTCCTAGATCTTTCATATCAAATGTCCTTGCCATCTGAGTCTTTAACCGGTTGATTTCTTCAATGCTTTTGCTTGCTAAAAGCATATCGTCAACATACAACACTAAGATAATGAACATGCCATTACTTAACTGCTTAAAGTAAACACAATGATCATATTCACTTCTTATATATTTTTGACTCAACATGAAAAAATCAAATTTCTTGTACCACTGTCGAGGCGACTGCTTCAGACCATACAATGACTTCTTGAGCCTGCAGACAAATTTCTTATTGCGATGCTGAACAAACCCTTCCGGTTGTTCCATATAAATTTCCTCATCTAAGTCTCCATGTAAAAATGCAGTCTTAACATCTAATTGCTGCAACTCTAAATCAAGCAAAGCCACTAATGCTAACACAATTCTAATTGAAACAATTTTAACCACTGGTGAAAAAAATCTCATGAAAGTCAATACCGGCTTTCTGAGAAAACCCTTTTGCAACCAGTCGCGCTTTGTACCTGTCTTCCGTATCATTCACACCCCGTTTCAGCTTGAAAACCCATTTACACCCCACAGTTTTCCTGTCTTTCGGAAGCTCAACCAGATCCCATGTGCCGTTCTTACTTAAGGCCATCATTTCGTCCTTCATGGCTCCTTTCCACTTGTCACTTTTCGAACCTTCTATTGCTTCCTGATAGCACAGAGGTTCATCGTCATTAGCAGTAAATGCAACTGAAGTAACATAATCATCATACCTTCTCGGTGGCCGTTTGATTCTTGTCGACCTCCTTAAGGCTGTTTCTGGTGCTTTCTCGATTGGCTGACTACCACCTGTAGGAACTTCTTGCCGATCAGTATCTGAGACCTGTTCATGATCTAAACCTGAACCCTGTTCATGTTCTGAAACCTGTTCATGACTAGTATCTGAACCATGGTCATCATGACTATCATTAGAAGAGCTTTCAAACTGAATGTGCTGAAAATCAGATACATCATCTTGTTTCAATCTACTATCTACATCGAACTGTACAAGAGAGGATTCATTAAACTTTACATCTCTGTTGATGATGATTTTGCGGGTAGTAGGATCCCACAATCTGTATCCCTTTGTTCCAACACCATACCCAACAAAGATATACCTTTTAGACTTTGGATCTAACTTAGTTCGCTGATGTTTAGGCACTAGAGCATATGCATCACAACCAAACACTCTGAGTTTAGAATAGTCACAAGGGTGTCCTTTCCATACCTCTTGCGAAATTTTGCAGTCTATCGCTGTTGATGGCGACCGATTTATCACATAACAAGCTGTAGCCACAACTTCCTTCCACAACTCCTTTTGCAACCCGGCGTTACTCGGCATACTCCTTGCTCTCTCTAGAAGAGTCCTGTTCATGCGTTCAGCAACTCCATTTTGCTGAGGAGTATAAACCGTGGTCTTATGTCTCTCGATCCCTGCATCCTTGCAATAGTTTTCAAACTCCTTGGAAGTAAACTCACCACCATTTTCAGTTCTTAAACATTTTATAGTTCTACCAGTGATGTTTTCTACCAATGCTCTAAACTGCTTGAAAACTGTAAAAACATCAGACTTCCTTTTCAACATGTAGACCCACACTTTCCTAGAAAAGTCATCAATAAACGATACAAAATATGACGAGCCACCATACGAGGTTGTAGGTGCTGGACCCCAAACATCTGAATGGATATAATCAAGTATTCCTTTACTAGTATGTTTTCCTGTTTTAAACTTTTGCTTACTTTGTTTTCCAAACAGACAATGTTTACAGAAATCTAACTTTCCAGACTTTAGATTAGGAATTAATTTGCGATCAGCCAAAATCTTTAACCCTCTTTCGCTCATATGGCCCAACCTTTGATGCCATAGGCGAATGGAACTACTGTCATGTTCAGACACCGTAGACACATGATCTGACCCTGTTCTTCCTTCTAATTGAAACATATTTCCTACTTTCTTAGCCTTCAATACTAGTAAGATACCTTTATAGATTTTCATAACTCCACCTTGAATTACAGTTTTATATCCATTCGTATCCAATGCTCCTAAAGAAATTAGATTTTTTCTTAAGTCTGGAACGTGTCTCACATCTGTTAACAATTTAGTTGTGCCATCAAACATTTGCAGTTGTATACTTCCTATCCCAACAATATTGCAAGTAACATCATTACCCATGTACACGATGCCATCATCAACAGATCTATACGTCTTAAACCAGTCTTTATGGATACACATGTGGTTAGATGCCCCGGAATCTAACAACCAATGTTGATCATGTTTTGACATATTAACAGACAACACCTCGTCGCTCATACCTGAACCAGATGCCGAACCTGTATCTATCGTGTTTGCTTCCTTCTTCGCTGTCGATGAAGCTTCTTTAGAAGATTGTTGTCGCTTCCAGCAATCCTTCTTCAGGTGTCCAGTTTTCCCACAATGCCAGCACTTCACCTTTGTCTTCTTTCCTTTAGACTTTGAACGAGAGTTGCTATGCTTACCCCCGGAGTGTCTCTCTCTCGAGCGACCTCTGGCCATCATTACCTCTGATGTAGAGGTGTCTGCATTCGACCTCTTCCTCGTCTCCTCAGACAACAAGGCTCCAACCACATCGTCAAACTCAAGGATGTCTGCTGTACTAAAGCTTATGGAAGTAACAAAGTGATCCCACGATTCGGGCAATGAACACAATAGAGTTATTGCCTTATCCTATGAATCAAATTTTACATCTAGACTTTGTAATTGTACCAATAGAGTATTGAAAACATTCAGATGGTCAGTAATCGAGGTACCTTCCTTCATTCGCAAACCATAAAGCTGTCGCTTCAGGAGAATCCGATTTGTCAAGGATTTTGTCATGTAGAGATTCTCAAGCTTCGACCACAGGCCTGCGGCGGTCTTCTCTGACACAATGTTGAACAGAACGTCATCCGCTAGACATAACCGAATTGCACTCAGAGCTCTGTCATCCAACTCATCCCATTCATCCTCCGTCAAGGAAGAAGGCTTTTTGCTTTTCCCCAACAGCGCTTTCGCCACGCCTTGTTGAATCAGCAGATCGTGCATCTTAACCTTCCAGATCTCGAAGTTGTTTTTGCCATTGAACTTCTCAATTTCAAAACGGGCACTTTGTGTTTTTGCCATATCGAGTCACAAAAAAACAACCTCCAATTGCAACTTTTAATGAAGAATGCCCTTTTTAATAAAAAATGTCCTTAAAGAAAAATATACCCTTCACCTTTAAAATGCCTTTCACTTCATACCATATGAAAATGGCAATTTAATATTACAAATTGATTCAAAAGGAAAAAGCCCTTGCCTTGTAATATCATGGCATATTACAATTTAAAAAACAATATATGATATAATTATAATATCATATATAAAACCAATCGACTTCCCTTTTTTTTTCTTTTTAATACAAATGGCATTTAAAAAAACAAATCGATTTTTTTTCTTTTCTTTTAAATATGCCACCATTATAATCGATTTAAAATATATATGCCAAATAAATAGAAAGGCATTTGAATAGAGGTAAAATGCAAATCGATTTGATTTGACCCATTTCAAAACGTTTAATGAAATATCAGTTCTCGGTTAAATGGTCAACGACTTACTGTTTGTCACGGTTTAAATATTAATGTAGAGCAAACATTAACGCTGTCAACTCACAACTCCAACACTCAACTCCTTTCAAACTCGGCTTCTGCACATTAGAATAGCGCTAACACTGGCCCCACATTGCAGGTTGGATGTCGTTCCGGTATTCAGCAATTTTTGTAGAGCGTGTCCACCGACCCAACTGGCTCCACCTCGACACGCAAGTGAATACCACAATGACCATGCTGACAATCCCCGCCTTGGGCGCTGGCGGCCACCCCTCACGCACCACGCGTGATCCCAACTACCATTACGCAGGTCCACACATCAGCTGAACACGCAGTTCTGGAAACAATGACCTCCACCGCTGCGCCAGGCCTCCAACATTGCTTTGATACCAATTGTTAGAGAACGAGCTTACACATCGATTCAACCAAATACTCGTGACAATCAAGCCCATAAAACACAAAAGTTTAACGTGGTTCACCCAACCAATACGGGCTACGTCCACGCAGCAGGCATGACAGTTCTTTGTGTCAGAGCAAGAGAGATTACAAACTCACACACCCCCAAAAAAATCCGTATGGATACACAAACATATAAAGAAGAGAATATATTTGCCTCAGAATCTCTCACATCAAATTTGGGATATTAACTCCCTCCCCAACAACACAGAGCTAATCACAACAACAATTCCTATTGTTGTCACACTGCCCAGTTTTTGCCTATTTTGGCAAAACATCTCAACAGGAGCTAGGGGAGTTGTTTTTAAATAGTGACGCCTTACGATGTAATTAATTTTTTATGGTGATTTCTCTTCTATTTATATCTTTATACATATAAAATACATGCGGATAAAATGCTAGATAACGTTCCCCTCTTAGTTGGACATCGAACCCAAGATCCTACTATGCCTCCATCTTGTTATATCTAATCATCACCATAAAATGCTTCTACTTCTCTCTTTTGATCCACACCCATGTGAATTTATGTAGAGGAAAAATTTAGTTAATTGGCTATTTTTTGGACATTTAAAAAAAAAAAAAAATCACTCATTTGGTAAAAAATTAGCCCTTTCATACATACATATGATTAAATGGATAATATGGGCCGAACATTTACATTTTTTAATTTCAAATTACATGTTTTTTTATTCAATATTCGCCCACATTCTATATGTATGAATTTTCAAAGAAGAAAAAACTCATATAATACTACACATAGGCATAATATTTGTATCTTTAAAAAATACCTTGGAAATTCCCATTTGTTTGTGGAAACTTTATTTATTATGATTAGCAAGAGCCATTGGAAAATTTAGTTCCCTAGTAGTAAATTTACACTAAAAAATCCAAGTGGAAGGCTTTCCCAATATAATGATTAGTGAATTCTAAGTTTTGTGGTTCCTTTATAAGGTTAAGGCTATGGATATAATGTTCATATTTTCTCCAAAAATGCTTACATATTTTTCAAAGTCATAGTAGGTAGGAATAAAATTCAATAAACCAAATTATTCTTCTTCTAAATCTATTAGGTGTTCATTGTCCTCCTCCTCATAATAAGACATATTCATCGAAATTCTAGTTTCCCTAACTCTCCTACACAAGGGACCATAATTTCTTCAATGCCTTAAATGACGGAAATTTAAGTTTAGCTTTAAGTAACTTTGAGTTTGGTTGTGTTTTTTTATATATAAGTTGAAAATATATACAATCCACACTAAAATATATATTTTCTAAAATGTGATATAAATTGAAATGTACATATAACAAAAATTATATGTAAATTGGCTTAAAATTTCAATTAACTTGTAAATATGAGTACACGACTATCCACATAACCAAAAATTTGGTTCCTAATATCAGAAAACCATGCAACTAGCTCATTCATTACATCATAGATCATTAATTCCATGGACCATAAGCCTGCATATAGCCGGAAAATCAAGTTTCTCGATGAAAAACTTAGTAGCAAAATCTAGAATATCTAGAGAGCAAAATATAATGAGTTGTTGCCCATAATTACAACCATGAACCATCAAAAACTTCATACATATAATATTATAGTCTCAAACCAAAAAACCTTCTTACAAACAGTAGAATTACTTCCAACCAAAAAGAAGGATACCAAAGACTGTTTCACATTACATTAAGTTTTCATGGAAATGTTGTTGTGCATTTTTTAAATTGGTATAAAAACTCAAGGTGTGACCATCACTAAAGACCATATCATTAGGAAATGATAACTGGAGAGAGAGAAAATATTTTTTCAACTTACACACGCTAGTTACAATGTTATCCATGTTGAAAATGGCAACAAGAAATATTGAAAATGGCACCACGAGGCTTCTAGTTTAATTTTCCTTAATTAAACTAGAAGTAAACTATAATTCCACATCACATGACAGCTTGTATGAGTTAACTAACTTAGGAAGACTTATTTAGCTTAGTAAATTCATGTTGGGGGTCAAACTCGAGGCATGTAGAGTGTCTCCTACTTATTAGGAGCCCTAGTTGAGTTTGTTTTGAGTTGTAATTAGTTAACTCAGTTTATTTGAGTCAAAATAGGTTTAAATAGTTCTAAATAATGGATGATCTAGTGAAAGATCTAGTGAATTAAATCTAATTTAATCCACATGTAGTGAAATCAGTGAGATAACTGATAATCCGTTATAAATATTTGTTGCATGTCAATTCTAAGGAAGGCCCAATTGAGATTGGAGTTAAAGGGAGGAAGATTATTAGTTGTATAATTAGAAAAATGTACAGGTCATGCATGTGGTCATCATGATTCCTTGGATGTAATATGAAATCAATTGAAGGGGATTCCCTATTTAACAGAGGCTCAATTCGTTTGTATGCTAGGCCGGCCAGTCAAGTGTAAGTTTTTGGTTAAGTATTTGAACAAACTTGCTAGGATTAGAGTGAGAAAATTAACAGAGTGGAAAGGTTTCTCGAGAAGGGAAATATCATTGTATTGTTTCATATTCGTGACATTACGCAATATACAGAAAGAACATTTTTTAGTTGATGATTTCCCTAGATACATCTTTGTGTTGTGCGATTGAAATACTTTCTCTTTCTTGTTCATGTGATTGTGTGATAGTAATTGGTTTCCGCAATTTGTAAAATTGATCCAGTATTTTGTTTTAGTACATTACAATATCAGTTGAATCTATTCAGATATTTATACATGGTATCTGAGCTTGAATTTTTTGGGTGGAGAGTTTGTAGAGCGTATTTGAAAATTTTGGTGCAAACTTTTCAAAAAAAATGGAAGATATGGATTCCTTGTGAAAAAATACCGAAATTCGAAGAAAATATTGGTCGAATAGGAGTTCAGATGATGGAGATATTTTCAATTTAAAATTAGCTCTTTTTTCCAAAATATTGGTGACGACAAGATAGTTACAACTCAGATCTAAGTTTCTAGAGTGCCTAGATGATGTGATATTTAGAAAAGGAAATGTTTTTCTTAGACACATTACCACAGGATATGTGAAAAAGATCGATATGCGAGTGAAGAATTTGTATGCTCTAGTGATCGAAGATGCATGCAAAGGCTTGAGGAGCAAGGAAAAGGTTAGATACTTGGTGCCTTAGAGGGAGCATGAATTACCTCTCAACATGCAACCTGAGAAGAAGCCTGAGAAATTTGTATAGCAGCCACAATTGGAGAAGTTGATAGGAGACCAAGTGGAGGCATCCACTCAAGAAGAGACCTCCTCTATGGGAAAAATTTGATCCAAGTGGGCAAAGGGAGCACATGCAGCCATACCTTCAGGTGAGAGCTGGGGCGATGTGAAGTTATAATCTGAAGGTAAGAAATTTGGGCAGGATCAATTGAGATGTCTTGTCTCATTGACCATTACTGTATAGGTGGGCCCACATTACATGTTATCAGGAAGGATCGGTAACGATTGATGCAGTCGGATGTCGAGTGATAGATGTTAGATATTGGAGCACATGGAGTTGGCGGAAGTAAAGACATACCGGATGCAAATTCGGCAACGATGCGAGTTTGATGGACGGTGCGTAGCTAAACGGTGCGTAGATGACACAGATGAAAATTCTGCAACAGTGTAGAGTTTTCAGTAGACAGGGAAACATCTCGTAGTATTCAAAGACTCTAGAGACATATGCATCACATTGATTTAGTTTGGCTTGTTTTTCAGTTTGAGAATTTGAAATAGCAACAAAAATAAAGAAGTGTTGCATGCATAACATTCCAAATGTATCGTATTGGGATAGAGTTTAATTCCTTTCTTGTTGAGGGGGAGTGTTGAAAATGGCAACAAGAAATATTTAAAATGGTACCCAAGGGGCTTCTATCTTAATTTTCCCTTAATTAAATTAGAAGTAAACTATAATTCCACATCACATTACAACTTGCATGAGTTAACTGAGTTAGGAAGACATAGTTAGCTTAGTAAATTCAAGTTGGGGATTAAACTAGAGGCATGTAGAGTGTCTCCTACTTTTTAGGAGCCCTGGTTGAGTTTATTTTGAGTAGTAATTAGTTAACTCATTTATTTGAGTTAAAATAAGTTTAACTAGTTCTAACTAATGGATGAGCTAGTGAGAGGTCCAATGAATTGAATATGATTTAATTCACATGTACTAATCAATCAGACAACTACTAATTCTCTATAAATACCGATTACATGTCAGTTCTAAGGAAAACTCAATTGAGATTGGAGTTAAAGTGAAGAAGACTATGAGTTGAATAATTAGAAAATTGTATAGGTCATGCATGAGGTCATGAGGACACATTGGAATTATTGCGCAATCAATTTAAAGTAATTTACTATTTAATAGGGGCTCAATTCTCTCAGGAATGTGTGAGCTAGGAAGGTCACTGAGGTGCAAGTTTTTTCTTATCTATTGGATAAAAATTATCAGGATCGGAGTGAGATAGTCAACAAAGTGAAAACATTTCTTTGTAAGGGAAATGAAATTGTATTGTTTCATATTCTTGAATTTATGCAATATAAAAATAATAAGGCTTTTAGCTGAGGCTTGTCCCATGTACATCTTTGTGTTGTGCAATTGAAATACTTTCTCTTTCTTTTTCATGTTATTGTGTGAATGTAATTGGTTTCCACAATTTGTACAATGTATTGAGTATTTCGTTTTAGTTCATTACAAGATAAGTTGAATATATTTAGATATTTCTACATGGTATGAGAGCTTTAATTTTTTGGGTGGAGATTTTACAGAGAATATTTGAAAATTTGGGTGAAACTTTTTTAAGAACAAATAAAACATCTCATTTCCTTGCGAAAAAATACTCAATTTTGAAAAAACAATCAGCTGAATAAGATTTTGGATGAGGGAGATATTTCTAATTTAAAATGAACTCTTCTTTTTAGAAAATTTTATGATGAAGGGACAATTGCAACTCAATTTTGAGTTTCCAGAGTGCCCAGATGATGTGATATAAAGAAAAGGAAATGTTTTCCTTAGACACATTGCCATGAGATAGGTGAAAAAAATTGGTGCGAAATTCAAGAATCTATATTCTATTGAGGTCGAGAATGCATGCAAACCCTTAAGGAGAAAGGCAAAGGTTAGAGACTTGGTGGTTGAGAGGGAGCATGAATTGCATCTCAACATGAAATCTTAGAATAATCCTCAAAAGGTTGTGGAGAAACTACAATTTTAGAATCTGAGAGGACATTGAGTGGAGGCATCCACTCAAGCAGAGACCTCCTATAGGGGAAAATTTTGAGCCAAGTGGGTAGAGGGAGCACATGCATCCATACCTCCAGATGAGAGGTGTGGTGATGTGAAGTCATAATCCCAAGATAATAAATTTTAGCAGGTTACATTGAGATTTCTTGTCTCATGGATCATTACCTTGATATCGGGAGCTCTGGTGCACGGTGTAGCAGAGGAGCGTTGGCGATTCAGTGGGTCATATATCGGTTGCTAGAGCGCGGTTAGATTTGACAGCAGTGCACATGGAGCAGGATGCAAAGTCAACCGCAATGTTGGTTTGAGTGAATGGTGTAGTAGCTAACCTTATAGTAGGATGCATCATACTAATTTAGTTTGGATGATATTTTAGTTTCATAAGTTTCCATTATAGGAATTTACAGGGTAACTTCCTTAGATCAAATACCAAAGTCCACTTCTCACAAACAGATCACATATTAGTACACCAGTATTTGACGTGATTAATAAAACCCTCAAATAAGGGAACAATCTACTGCCTGAGCCAACACGACCACTTCAGGAAATTTATTAATATAAATAAAGAAAAATTACATAAGCTTCTCTCATAAATGGTCACTGGAAATATGACCCTCCATGCTCTTTAAATAGAGACCGTGGACTAATTGGGTGTTAGGACACGGATCAAGTGTCGGTAATATTGAGGAGAGAATGAACCATAAGATCACTACATATCGTTACCATTGGATTATAAGTTGCAAAAGTACATATTAAAGAATTACACTTTACCTAACACTATCATAGACCAAGTTATACTTAACTATTTCTTATGTGTCGAAGTATCCTAACATCCCCCCTTAAGAACAACTTGGGATAGGATTGAAGGATTTACAAAGGTGACACAATAGGAGAAGGAAGGATGCATTAGAGCCTATCCCCCCTTAATGATAACTTAACTGAACTCCAAGCATAGATCGAAGTGTGGTAAAATTCCTATCTGTGAGAGCCTTTGTAAAGATATCAGCAACTTGATCATTTGTTGAACAATAGTGCACTTCAAGAACATGATCATGAATTAGGATTTTTATGAAGTTTATGTGTAGCTTAATGTGTTTCATGCATGTATGTTGAACTAGATATTTTCATAGATGAATGGCACTCTGCTTATCACACCAAAGTTTAGTTGGATTTTTCTGATGAAGACCAAATTCAGACAGGATCTGACGAAGCCATAGGGATTCCTTGCTGGCTTCAACAATGCCATGATACTCTAGTTATGCAAAAGAAATAGAGATGGCACTTTGTTTCTTACAAGACCATTTAATAGGTCCTAAACCAAGAGTGAATACATAACTTGCAGTAGACTTACGATCATCAGGGTCACTAGCCCAATCAGAATCAATGAAACCAACCAACAATGGAGATGCTCTTGCACTGTAAAGAATCCAGAAATGAACTATACCTTGAATATATTGAAGTATTCTTTTAGATTTTTTTTAGTGAATTTCATGAGGTTTGTGCATAAACCAAGCAACAAAACCAACGAAAAAGGAAAGTTCAAGATGGGTATGGGTTAGATACAAAATTTTACCAACAAGTTGATGGTATAAGGTATCATCAACTTCAATGGAAGTACAAGTGGCTAGAAGATTTTCTCTAGACTGAAAGGGAGAAGGGGATGGCTTACAGTCTTCCATGTGAAAGCGACGTAGAGGATCATAGGCATAATTGGACTGAGAAGGGTAATACCTTATTTGGATTGTAAGAATTGAAGACCAAGGAAATAATGAAAGTGCCCCAAGTCTGTCATTTCAATATTATTTTTGAGGCTAGACTTCACATGGATTATATGGTTTGAATCACTGTCAGTAAGGATAATATCATCAACATAAAGAACAAGGATAATTAAGGACTTACCCACTTTCTTGGTGTAGACAGTGTTGTTAGAATGACTTCTAGAAAAGCCATTATCTAAGAGAAAGCTATCCATTTTTTCATACCAAGCCCGAGGGGCTTGTTTGAGACCACAGAGAGACTTCCTAAGGTGACAAACAAGTCTAGTGTCATTTTGAATAAAGCTAGGGAGTTGTTCCATGTATATTTCTTCATGTAAGTACCCATGTAAGAAGGAAGAATTAACATCCATGTGATGGACTTCCCATTTAAAGCAAGCAGTAAGGGAAAGACCAAGGCATATATAATTCATTTTGGCAATAGGGGAGAAGGTTTCAGTATAGTCAATGCCTTCAAATTCTAAAAATCATTTAGCAACAAGATGAGATTTATGTTTATCCACTTTTCCATATGGTCCAAGCTTTGTTCTGTAAACCCATTTGTATCTTACATGTTTTCTTCCCTTTGGAAGAGGAACAAGATCCCAAGTATCGTTTGCCAATAAGCAGCAATATTATTTAGTCATAGTTGCATCCCAATCGGGATGAATGAAGTTTCTTCAAAGGCATATAGATCATGATTTTGTGGAACTTGAGTCAATAAGGAAGAGTCTATGTTGAACTTAGAACGTGTACAATGTTGATTTGCAGGGTCACCTACAAGAGAACCTGTTGAATCCTGAGTAGAGCAGACCTATTTTGGAAGTTGTGGAGCTAAAGGAAGATATTGAGGAGGTGGAGGAGGATTTTCATCCTCTATTTCATCATCTTAAGTAGAAGAAATGCTTTCATAAGCAGAAGAGATAAAGAGAGGTGGCACATATGCCGAATCAGGCTCGCAGGCCAAAGGTGGCACACTCGTCGAACTAAGCTCGTAGGCGGAAATATTTTTATCAAATTTAAATATATTCTAATAATTACATTTTTGGATTTGGGTTGAAGAAGTATATATCCTTTGACATCTTTAGAATATGCAACAAAAATGGATTTTTCA
Organism: Pinus albicaulis; assembly: GCA_034641835.2. NCBI lineage: Eukaryota > Viridiplantae > Streptophyta > Pinopsida > Pinales > Pinaceae > Pinus > Pinus albicaulis. The sequence goes on along the minus strand of CM076583.1, from coordinate 764,259,054 downwards.
CTCTTAGGTTCTCGGGATTTATGTTTCTCATTAGGAATATGGACCCAAGCTTCACTTCCAAAAACACGAAAGTGACTTACATATGGTTTGATGGAGCTCTAGGCTTATTCTAGAGTAATATTCCTAAAAACATTAATAGGAGTACGATTTACTATGTAATTTTCACAGCTGATTTCATCTGCCCAAAAATTAAGACTAAGTCCTTTAGATTGAAGAATGAAATTATCCATTTATTTTAGACTTTGATTCTTCCTTTCAGCTACACCACTTTGATGTGGAGTATATGGAATAGCATGTTGCAATTGAATTCCATTCTGAGTACAAAAGTTGATAAATTTGTTCTTAACATATTCTCCTCCTTTGCCAGATCTTAACTTAAGAATGTGATGTCTGGATTGTTTCTCAACAAAGGCCTTAAAGGCCAAGAACATGTTAAAAAATTCACTCTTGAGTTTTAAGAAGTATACCAAAGTGAGTCTTGAAAAATCATCAATGAAAGTTAAGAATTACTTGTAGCGAGAGAAAGAAACAGCTAGAAGGGGACCACATAAATCATTGTGCACAAGCTGCAAAGGGGCTGAAGCATTCCAATTAGAGGCACGTTTGTCAAAACTATCCCATCGATGTTTTCCAAGTACAAAACCAAAACAAACATGATCTCGGCAAGATACCATAGGAAGACCTGTCACCATATTTTCCTTACATATAGTTTGAATAGAGAGATAATTTAAGTGACCAAATCGCTCATGCCAAATTTTTCTCACTTCATCATTGTGAGAAAAAAAAATAAAGGGAAGACAAGATGACCCAAAGTTGTCAAAATTATACAAACCTATGGAATCATCAGCAATGTCAATAGCTAAAATATGTCCAGGATCTCTTAGGTCCTTAATTACAACATCATGAGGTGATAATTCTACAATTTTCCCTTCACCTGCATGAGTTGTCTAATAAATAGATAGAAGGTTGCAGTACAAGGTAGGAATACATATTACATCATTAAACTGACCATTATCTAGATGAATGGTTCCAGGTCGTGCAACACTAAGAGATCTATCATCACCAACATAAATATTTTTAGTGTTATAATATTTTAAAGAAGAAAACATGGCTTTATTTTTTTCCATGTGGTAAGAGGCTCCAGAATTAATGAGCCACTCATGAGAATGATAAGAAGAATATACATTGAATGCATAACGATGCTTGAAGACCACATGCAGAAAGTGACATTCCCAAAGATGATGTTGAAGAGTTCTCCAAATGGATGTTGTGCTTCTTCATTGTGGCTTCCAAGGCTTCAATCTTCTTAAAACATTTTGACTCTACCTGGCCATCACGATTACAAAAGTTGCAATGTATATCTGTGTTCTTCCCTTTGTTTTTATTTTCCTCACCAGTTTGTTGAGTTTCTTTTTCAGTTTGCGGCTGAGATTGCTTAAGACCCTTGTTTGGTTTAGGACCATTCTTTTTAGGATTCTTCTTCTTGGGATTCTTTGGATATGGTTGTTGTTGGGCTGCTAAGGCTTTCTTAGAAGAGTTTCAAATATTAAGAAGACCAAGATGTAAATTTTTTCCTTTTTCTCTTATCAAAGAATTGCAAAAGGCATCAAAAGAGGGGGACTTGTAGGGTGTTCCTTGAGAAAATAGGGTTTATCTAGTGTAATGGAAGGTGGAAACAAATATAGAGTATGCAAGGCCTAACTTAGCAAGAATGGAATAGGTAAGAATACCATATTCCTTTTTCACCTTTAAACCTTCTAAGAGAAGTGTAAGGGTCTTGAATTTGGACAAAAAATATTCAATAGAGGAAACATTATTGAGGTCCAAGGTAAGCAACTCATTTTCAATCTAGAGGGCTCTGATTTCATTTTTAATGTCAAAATCGGCATTTATATTTTTCATAGCTTCATAAGGGGAGTCAATTTCTTAGATACGAAATCTCAGATCTTTAGCACTGGAAATTCCTATCAACCCTCATACATGATCATGTTTATTTTCTCATTTAGCTTATTTATCTCCATCCGTAGGTTTAATTCTAATCCTGAGGTTTTTCTATAAATCGCTTTACTTCTAAGTAAGTCTACCATGTAGTATAGTCATTGGAAATAATTAGCGCTTTTAAGAATAACTGGGAATGCACTTTCCATTTTTAAAAACTGAAGTTGAAAAGGTTGAAACTAATAGTTCAAATGGAAATATCTCGAAAAATTAGGTCGGTTAAAAAAAACGGCTTCCGGATGAAGAAGGCATGCATTTTTGAAGAAAAGTTGTAGTAGATGCCAAGTAGTCACATGATGGGTTGAAATTTGATGATGCTTTTGTATTTTTTTTTTAAATTGTCAATTTTTTCTCGATGCATTTTTATCATTGTTGCCTCATGTCCATTCCTTTCCTTTTTCTTTCATTTTTCTTTATTTTCTCTTCAATCTCCCTTACATGCATATTCTTGTCTCTTCATCTTCCTTTTTTTGTATTTTTCTTTATTTCATGAATTCATTTCCATTTATTTCCATTTTCCTTTACCAATTTACATAGCCATTAATTAACCATAAATGATACCCACTTTAATGTTTTTCCCTCCATTGAAATTGGAATACTTGTCCCGTGAACTTTGTCTTATTTTTCCTTTATAATGTCCTTCCATTTACATGGAAAATCAACCCATGGTTGTTAAACTAAGCCCATATTACAGCCATTCAAATGTGAATAATAATATTATTGTGAAAAGCCCAAGCCTGAATTATACTATGAATAATGATTGTGCTAGGGTTAGCAACTATATTCACAACATTTTTAAGAAGAAAATAGCAATCAACCAATCTAATAAACCTATAGTAAAGATGAAATAATTGACCTCAATAAATTACTAAACTTTAGTATTTCTCTTCTTTGTATTCGAATTAGAAATATCATATGTTGTATAGAAGGTTATATGCAACACATAGAGAGAAATGAAGATAAAGAGGAAATAAGACAACACTATTCAATAATCCTTAGAAAGGCCAAACCATCGAAAAATAACTTTAGGAGGAATGAATTCTAATCTCAGAAAAAAGTTAAAGAAAAATGATGAAAGTGTAATTCTCAAAAAAGATAAAGGAGGAGCCACCATAATCCTCAATAAACAGAGATACATAGAGAAAATGAATGATCACCTAAATTATGGTAGCTATAGGATATTACACAAAAACCTATTTCTAAATTCATTAAAGATGTTAAGAAAGCAATCAATGGTTCGACTCTTGATGAAAGAAATAAGAAATAACTTTCTTGACCTTCGAGATCACACCAAGAATATAAGATCTCCCCAAGATTCATAAAGATTGTGTTCCCTTAAAACCTATTGTTACTACCATCGGTTCATGCACATATGGGTTAAAAATCTAGCAGCATATTAAGCCCCCCTTTTGGGAATAATGACTCTTTCATTAATTATTCATGCAACTTTTTTAAACTCATCAAGAATGAAAAAGTGGAAAAGGATGACTCAATTGTGACTTTTGATGTGGTTTTGTTATTCAGTAAGGTTCTCTTAGAAGATGTGTTCAAGGTTCCCTATGAGGTGAATGAAACTGAAATAGACCACATTATTCTCAAATAAGACAAAGGTGGATCATGCTTTTATGGAACTTGAGCCAATAAGGAAGAGGCTTTCTTGAACTAAGAACGTGTATGACATTGATTAGCAGGGTCACCTGCAAGAGAACCTACTGAATCCCAAGTAGAGTAGCCCCATTTTGGAAGTTGTGGAGCTGAAGGAATACCTTGAGGAGGTGGAGGAGGATTTTCATCCTTGATGCCACCATCTAAAGTAGAAGGAATTATTTCAGAAGCAGAAGAGATAGAGAGAGGTGGCACATATGTTGAATCAGGCTAGCAGGCCAATGGTGGCACACTTTCCAAACTAGGCTCGTAGGCCGATATATTTTCATCAAATTTTACATATCTTCTAATGATTACATTTTTTTATTTGGGTTGAAGAAGTCTACATCCTTTGAAATCTTCATAATATCCAACAAAAATGCATTTTTCACTCTTAGGTTCTAAGGCTTTATATTTCTCATTAGGAATATGGGCCAAATCTTCACTTCCAAAAACATGAAAGTAACTTACATCTAGTTTAATGGAGCTCCAAGCTTATTCTGGAGTGATATTCCTTAACACCTTATTAGGATTTCGATTTACTATGTAATTTTCATAGTTAATTGCTTCTACCCAAAAATTAAGACTAAGTCCTTTAGATTGAAGCATACAATTAGCCATCTATTTTAGACTGCGATTCTTCCTTTTACCTACACAATTTTGTTGTGGAGTATTTGGAACAATATGTTGTAATTGAATTCCATGCTCAGTGCAAAAGTTGATAAATTTTTTGTTAACATATTCTCCTCAATTGTCAGATATTAACTTAAGAATGTGATGTCTGGATTGTTTCTCAACAAAGGCCTTAAAGGCCAAGAACATGTTAAAAAATTCACTCTTGAGTTTTAAGAATTATACCCAAGTGAGTCTGGAAAAGTCATCAATGAAAGTTAAGAAGTACTTGTAGCCATAGAAAGAAAAAATGGAAGTTGACCACATAAATCATTGTGCACACGCTGCAAAGGGGTTGAAGCATGTGAAGAGGCACGCTTGTCAAAAATATCCCGATGATGTTTTTTGAGTACACAACTGGAACAAACATGATCTCAGCAATATACCATAGGAAGACCTGTTACCATATTTTCTTTACATAGAGTTATTTAGTAATATTCTCTTAGAATATGCATTCAAGGTTCTCTATGAGGTGATGGAAACTGAAATAGCCAAACTTGTTGAGGTATCCCTTCACTCGGAATTCTTTAGCTTCCAAGATGAGTATTATGAGCAGGTCACAGGTGTTACAATGGGATCCTCCTTATCACCTATTGTAGCTAACCTCTACATGGAAAAATTTGAAAATAAATCAAGGAATTACCACTCGTTGAAACCAAAATGATGGAAAAGGTATGTCAATGATACTAATATTGAATGGAAACATGGTAAAGAGGAACTTAATAAATTCATGGAAAATTTGAATGGAATATCCGAAAACATCAAGTTCATAATGGAACTTGAAGACAATAACTGTATTCCCTTCCTTAACATATTAATTAATGGACATGAAGATGGTACCTTAGGACATCACATATTAAAAAAGTAGACTCGTACTAAAAACTACCTACATGTAGACTCTGACTATCACCCAACACAAAAATTTGGGATTTTTCAATATCTTGGCCTTAAGAGATATTAGGATATCTAATAATGAGAACTTGGATCAAGTATTACACCACCTTACTAAGGTCTTCAAAGGAATTGGATAGAATAACAAAGACATTCTTAAAGCCATCAAGAGAGAAAAAAAGAAGATAAACCCCACTTCACCCTACTCCTCTCATAAAATAGAAAACACACAACCCTCTAATAGGAAAGCATGCCTTCCATATGTTCGTGGTGTGACTAATAGAATTTCTAAGCTTATAAGAAAACATAATATTAGTTTTATATTCAAACCACTAGAGAAAATAAAACAAAAAGTGAAATCAGTAGAAGACATCATTAATCAACATCAGCTCAAGGGGGCTTACAAAATCAATTGCCCTTGTGGAAAAAGCTACATTGGTGAAACTTGGAGATCGTTTGAAATACGATTAAACCAACATGGAGCCGATATCAAGAATCAATGCACTCAAACTTTTTTTCTGGTAGAGCATTCCCTCCATTCTAAACTTCATATATACCTAGAAGACACTTCAATCATCTCAAAATAATATCACTACCTAAAAAGAAGATTTAGGGGAGCGCTGGAGATATTAGAAAATCCTGACAACATCAATCGACATTTCATAGATGAATTTAGTAGAAACCAACTCCCTCTTATCCCTCATCTTTATAATTAACCCTAGTTAGCTAGTCATCAAATTTAGTTAGCTATCATAAGATATCTTTAACAAGGCCAAGGACAATCAACCATGACCACCCATCCTCATCTATCAACCTTAGATAACCAAGTCAACACATGATCAACATGGCAACCCATGGAAAACCATTGTCAACCATGATCAAACATGCTTAATCTTAGTCAATAGTGGTCAACATTAATATAAACTTACTAAATCGTTAAATTGAAGTAACATTAATATGTTTTTATGTTATATTGTGTTTATTTATTTATGAAAATTTAGTTTTATTAAAGTTTAGCTCGAGATGTCCCATTCCCACGGAAGTTGGGCTACATTTAGGGCTTCGGCCATTCAATTTTTTTTGAACATTTCCATTCTCAAAAGTTGATAGCCACTTTGGGCTCAGTGAATCAAGTCATAATAATGTCTTAAAAAAGAGAGAGGCATATACAGTAATCATGTCGAAAAAGAAACTAGGTATGCAGTTTCTAGAATATTCTTTTTTGGGCCAATTAAATATAGTAAATTTGAAAAAATATCTTACGGTTCAGATTCAGGTACCGAGTCATTATATAACTACATTATCACTGAGCATTTACTTTCCTTGAATTTGGTTCTCAATTTGGTCTTACTAGTGAGTGAAGTGAAAGTAACGTAAAAAAAAAAAAACGAAATATACAGTAATAACGTCGAAAGAGGGACTAGGTATGCATTCCTTTTCTGCGGTTTTGGAGATGATTGGCATAAAAATTAAGGCTCTCCAAATCAATATTCTTTCTAATAAACCTGACTGAAGCTCGAATATATTACAGTAAACATTTAGGGCCTAGGTTGTTCCATTCCAACTAGAAAATTCCTTAATGTGAAGTTGGTGGTTGTTTCGGGCTCTATGAATCAAATCATAATAGCGGTATATATATATATATATATATATATATATATATATATATATATATATATATATATATATATATATATATATATATATATATCTGTGTGTGTGTTGTCTATGGAGGCCACAATTTCTCCTAGATCTCAAGTTTCTTGCTGGAATTTAGCAATTTTTTTTTTTAAATTTCACAGTCGAAGTGTTTAAATGATTTTTTTTAAATATCGGAAATAGATTCAGAAATATCAAGAACCCCTGTCGAGTGCTAAAGACTCGACACCTATTGAATCATCTGATGAATAGTTTTATGAAGTTATGCATATTTTGTTTCTGATTATCTGATGTGGTAGGCTACCATTTATTTTCATAGTAGTATGCTTAAGGGGATAAGCGATATCATAGTTTATAAGGCTTTGAAAAACATAATCAAACTGTTTCAATTTTGGTTGGTTTTTAACTCATTGAGGTGGCCAACTGACCTAGTTTCCTTCTAGCAGGTTGAGGTCACCAAGAAAGCTATATGATGTAACTGTTTTGTTTAAAGTGAATGAATAGAGAGAATCCACCGAACTTAATTACAAAAAAAAAAGAAATATCAAGAACCTTTGGACATCCAAAATCTTGAAACTTAACAATTCTAACCTTGATTTTAAAAAATTCCTCTCAATTTTTCTCAAAATGTTTACCAAAATCCTATTCTTTCCAGCACAAAATTGTAACCTATTTGGACTTCGCGTATAGTAACATTACCGAAAAAGAAACCAGGCATGCGACATTTTTTGCTATGAACATAGATTAGCATAAACAAAAAGTTTCACCAAAGCAATATTCCTTTCTCGTCAAACTCATCGTACTAAATTGTAAGCATTATTATTTCACCACTAGTGCCGCCTACATCGCCTCACTGCCATGACTTTTAGAAACATCTAAGAGTCAACATCGTTTGCAAAAGTGAAAGGGGAAGCACCGCCTAAGAAAATAAAATTTTAATTATTTTAAATGGCACAAATTTTTGTATAAATACCGATGCTTAGCAAGAGTACGACATTGCCATTTTCTGTTTGAAGTTTCTGTGTGTAATTAAGCAGTCGTAGCTGCATTCTAGTGTTATTTGTTGATTTGTTTTTACTTTCATTTGTACTCTTGGTTTCTTTCGTCTAGTATCAGAGCTAGATTAACTCGTATATGATTGTTATTGATGTGTGTATTATGTTGTTGAGAGTGAAGATTACATTGAGTTTTTCACTGAGGCTCTGAAAGCCATATACGTTGAGTTTTTTTCTTGAGGCTCTGAAAGCCATTTGCATGGAAGGTTGTTGCCAATCATTGTTCAAATTTTTAGGGCTGGAAATATTTGTGAATACCCAGCAAATTTTAAATTTTTATTGAAGTCATGAAGCTGCCAACACAGAGCCAGAAAGGTGAAGTGTTATTTATTGCTTTCTATTGTTGGTTGGAAGACAGATGCCACTCGACCTTGTAATTTCCTACAAGCTTGTAAGTTGGAGTGAAAAATTACTAGGGAGGACGTTAGAGATTTTTTTTTACACGCGAATATTGCTTGTCGTATCAAAAACTACTTCAAAGTTTTTCAAATTCATTGAAGGAAAATATGCAAAGGTGAAGTGTGTAAACTTTTCAAATTTGCTAAAGGAAAATAAGAAAAGGTGAAGTGCATAATTTTTTCTCAAAGCCTTTATAAGTGTCAGAAGTAAGATTTTTGGAAGAACCTTTATATGGTTTATCTTATGAAGTTTGAAAAATTGGTTTATTCTTATGAAGATGATGATTAATATTTTTTTTATTAGGGGAGTATAAAGGCTTTAAATTCATAAAAGGGTGATTTAAAGTTTTTAAAAAAAGTGTTGTAGAAAGTTTTTAAGGTGATTTAAAGTTTCAAAAAATAAAATTTGTTGCAGAAAGTTATTGGAAATATATTTAGAAGCCATCATTTTCTAATTTTCCTTTCAAAGGAATTGAAATTAATACAATGTAAAAGTGTTTTAAATTTGTATTTGAACATTGCAATTATTTGTGAGAGATCATGACAAATAAAAATATTACTCACTCATTAGTTCATATTTTAAATGAAAGAAGTTATGACTCCTGGTTTATTCGAATGAGAATATTTTTGCGTTCTGATGATCTTTGGGGATTTGTTACTAATGGGTATCCAGAGCCTGCTAATGAGGCATCAGAGATGGACCTTATAAATGTTGAACAAATGTTGTTAAAAGACAACAATAATAAAGACAATAAAGCTCTGGGCCTTATTCAACAAGGCTTAGATGGTGTGATGCTATCAAAAGTGTCGAATGCATAATCGAACAAGGCGTGGGACACCCTTGAATCTTATTATCAGGGTATAACGAAAGTAAAGAATGCCAGGTTGCATAATTTGAGGAGATATTTCGAGTATATGAAAATGAAATACAGTGAGATTGTGGATGATTTTATGACTCAAGTCATGAGTGTTGTTAATCAATTGAGACAATATGGAGAAGACCTCTCAAACAAGAGAGTGATCGAGGAATTTCTTCGAAGTTTGCCAAATTAATTTGAAGTTTTTGTTGTATCCATAGAAGAGTTCAAGGACACAAGTCAAATGAAAATTGAAAAGTTGTTTTGTTTGTTGATTGCACATGAATCGAGGATGTCAAAATATGATGATGGCATGTTAGAGAATGCCTTCAAAACTCGGCAACAATTTAATAGAAGAAGAGGAAGAGGAATATCGAGTAATAGAGGAAGAGGCGGTAGAATAGTTGATGAAAGACATCTGTGAGATTATTATGAGCATGAAGATAAATCTCAGCATCGTCCTCTTAATTTAAGGGGGAGTAACAATATAACGTGGAATCGAGGAAATTGAAGGTATGATATGTCTAAAGTTCAATGTTATTATTGGAAGAGATATGGTCATTTTGCTACTAAGTGTTTGAAGAGGCAGGGAGATGTTAGTAAGAAATTTGCACACATATCAGAAGAATCCAAAGATAATAATAAGTGTTTTTGACTTGTAATATAACTCAAGACTATTAAGATAATATTTGGTTTTTAGATAATGGCTTTAGCAATCACATGATGGGAAATAAAGATTTTTTGTCCAATCTAGACACCAGTATTCAGTGTGAATTCAAGCTGGGTAATGATAATAATGTATGTGTTAAAGGTAAAGGAGCAATTTGTGTTTATACTAGAAATGGTGAGAGAAGGACAATTGGTGATGTGTATTAATTACCTAGCCTGAAATGCAATTTGTTGAGAATTGGACAACTCATAGAGAAAAATTATAGATTGTTATTCAAGAATAGTGTGTGTACTATCGTTGACAAATATCCAAGAAATTAGATGATATCAAGAGTAGAAATGACAAATAATAGGATGTTTCCGCTTATAATGAGAAATGAGTTGTCTCCCTCCTTGAATTTTTATAAAACTAAGGATTTCGATGAATCATGGTTATGGCATTTAATATATGGTCATTTATATTTTAGTGGTTGAGAATTATTACAGAAGAAACAAATGTTGAAAGGGTTACCCAGTATTCAACATCCAATGCACTCGTGTGAAATTTGTATACTTGCAAAGCATCATAGAAAGAAATTTGTTTCTGGAGTTTCGTATAGGGTGAAAGCTCCATTGGAGATTGCTCACACACACTTGTGTGGACCGATGAAAACATCATCTTTGGCTGGAAATGTTTAGTTTTTAACTTTTATTGATGACTACAATAAAAAACATGGGTTTATCTTCTGAAACAAAAAATTGAACCATTTTATGTATTTAAAAGATTTAAAGCTATGGTTTAAAAGGAGAGTGGAAAGCATATTAAAATTTTGAGATCAGATAGAGGTGGTGAATATATGCTAACAGATTTCATTGATTTTTGTCAATCACATGGAATCAAGAGGAAGTTTATTGCATGTTATACTTCTTAGGAAAATGGGATAGCTGAAACGGAAAATAGAACTATTATGGATATGGCTTGAAGTATGTTGAAGGAAAAGCATATACCAAATGAATATCTGGGAGAAGCAGTAGCTTGTGTTGTTTATATCCTTAACAGAAGTATGATGAAGAGCATGAAGGACTGAGTTCTCGAAGAAGCATGGAATGGTAAAGTTGTCATATATCTCATTTAAGAATTTTTGGTTGTGTTGCTAATGCACATGTTCCTAAAGAATTGAGAAATAATTTAGATGATAGTAATGAGAAATGTATCTTTATTGGATATAGTGAGGAATCTAAAGCATAAACTCTATAATCCCATCACCAAAAAATATATTATTAGTAAAGATGTTGAATTCAAGGAAGAAGATGCTTGGGATGGAAGCATAGATAAATTTGTTGCAGAGGGAGTTGTATTATCTCATGGATATGATAATGAAGATGAGCAAGAGGTACAAGTTGGATAGTCAATTCCATATACACCTGTTGCAAGCACTTTAGCAAGCCAATCACGAGGATTCAATCCAATACAATGCAGAACGCCGAGAAATCAAGAACATGGTGAACCATCATGTTATGGTGGAAACAAAAAGAACAGGGATGGAGGTGAGTAATGAATCTAATCCTTCAATGGCTACATTAAAGGATAGAATTAAAGGTGAGAAAACTAGAATTTAAATGAATTGTCTGAGCAGAATGATGAAATCGATCAAGTTTTGAATTTTGCATTATTTGCATAAGATCCAGTAAATTTTGATGAAGCTGTGACAAAAAAGGTTTGAATAAAAGGTATGGATAAGGAAATTGATGCTATAGAAAGAAATAATACTCGGGAACTTGTAGATTTTCCTGAAGGTAAGAATATTGTAGGTGTTAAATGGATTGACAAAACTAAATGGAATGTTGAAGGTGAAATTGAAAAGCATAGAGCAAGACTTGTAGCTCAGGGGTTCAGTCAACAACTAGTATTGATTATAATGAAACTTTTTCACCTGTAGCTAGCCTTGACACAATAAGAATGGTATTAGATATTGCTGTACAAAAAAATGGAAAATATATCAAATGGATGTTAAGTCTGCATTTTTAAATGGTTTTTTGGAAGAAGATGTTTATGCGAAACAACGTCCTGGATATGAAATTGATGGTAAAGAAGATAAATTTTACAAATTAAATAAATCATTATATGGATTGAAACAAGCACCCCAAGTGTGGTACAGTAGAATTGATGAATTTCTAAATAATAATGGATTTATCAGGAGTCCAAGTGAGACAAATTTGTATATAAAAATAAACGAGGAAGGTAAAATTTTGATTGTGTGCCTGTATGTTGATGATTTTATTTTCACTGGAGATCTCTCAGTAGATGATTGTAAGACAAGCATGAAAACAAAATTTGATATGACTGATTTAGGCCTAATTCCATATTTTATTGGTATTGAAGTAACTCAATTTGAAGATGATATTTTCATTTGTCAATCTAAGTACGCAAAGGATATACTGAAAAGGTTTAGGATGGAAAATTGTAAGCCAATTTTAATCCCAATTGCAATTGGAACAAAACTGAGTAAGGTTGATCAAGGCTCAAATATTGATCCAACCTTGTATAAGAAATTGCCTGGAAGTCTTATGTATTTGACTGCAACAAGGCCTGATATAATTTTTGCTGTAAGTTTCATTTCTAGATTCATGGAGTCTCCGAAGAGTACCCACTAGCTAGTTGCAAAAAGGATTTTAAGATATGTTGCTGGAACAAGAAAATATGGCATCTTGTATACATCTAATTCAGATTTTAAACTAACTAGGTATACAGATAGTGACTTTGTAGGTAATATTGATGACAGGAAGAGCACATCTGCATATGTGTTCAGTTTTGGTTCAGGTGCAGTTTCGTGGGAACTAGTGAAGCAATCCAACAATCCATTGTGACTCTATTATCAGACAAAGTAGATCATGTTGCAGCGATGATAAAAGCATGTCAAACTGTGTGTATGAGAAGAATTTGACTGAGTTGTTGCATGAACAGAAAGAACCAACTCATATTTTCTGTGATAACAAATATGCTATTGCATTATCAAGAAATCATGTTTTCCATAATAAGAGTAAACATATTGATACGATGTATCATTTCTTTCGAGAATTAGTAAGAAATAATGAAATATGTATGGATTTTTGTAGATTAGAAGACCAGTTTGCAGACATATTTACAGAACCCTTGGGAAAATAATTGTTTGAAACTCACAGGGAAAACATAGGAGTATGTATGATGTAACGAATTTTTTATGTAATAGAAAATCTTTTTTTTTTACTTTTTTGTGAAATAATCCATTATTAATTAGCAAAATTAATGTTTAAATTTAAAAATAAATATATATTTTTCAATATCATTAAGAAAACTAATTTTCAACCAATTTTTTATATCACATATTTTTTTTAAAACATAATTCTTAATTTAAATATTAAAAGCTAAACTACCTACAGTATATCTCTATTCTTAACATTTTTTTCAGAATTTTTACATGTTTGATAAATATCCATTCTCGACCTATTTTATAGTTTTTAAATGAATTCAAACCTACCCAAAACTTAAAAAAATTGAAACTCCACACATTATGGAAATTTAGCTGAATTAAAAAAAAATACCAAAACCTCAAATCATAGATTCTTTATATTTTTAGAATCATATAAGATATTATATATTTTGTGCTGGCAAGTAGAGTGACTCTCCATCATGTACTTGGGATGTGGTCTAACAATTGTATTTTTCGAATTTTGTGATGGCAACTTGAGTGGATTTCTGTCGTGTACTTAATATGTGGTCTAACAATTAAATATTTAGGATATGGTTTAACTATTAAGTGAGAATGTTAGATCCCCACATGTTTTATGATCCAATCCTAAACAAGGCAATGCAACCCAAGCTCCAATTTTATTAATGTTATTAATGAATTTTAGGACTCTAAAAACCCAAGCTCCAACTTGTATGACAAAGTCTTTAACTCCTTCAAGGCTTCAAATCTGAATGACAACTCTAATATTCAACTACAAATTCAAGCTCCAACCTTGTATGGTGACTCCAATCATCTAGGGATCCAACCCTCTCAGTTTTCTTCAATCCCTTAAGGTGACTTCAATATTGCTTCAAGCCTCCATAAAAAACTTCAAATACTTCTAAAAATGTATCCAAGATAGGTCTGCAAAGTGCTCTCACATCTACCTCTACAAAAACTTCATGTCTGCTTCAGAATTTTTTTTATGGTTGCACCAACAAAACATGTATTCAAGTTTTGATCTTCAACTATGGTCCAAGGATGATAGCTCTAACAAAACAAGTCTTTAAGTGTTGGTCTTCAACTATACTCCAAGGGTGATTGTTTTAACAAAACAACTCTTCAAGTGTTGGTCTTCAACTATGCTTCAAGAGTGACCGTTGTTTCAACAAAGGCTTGAAGAATGCTCAATTAATGTCATCAT